>NQII01000042.1:152194-299475 GCA_002778355.1 Clitarchus hookeri
ACGGATCTGCGAAGTCAAGGCCGCGGCTGTGCGAGGCGCCTACGGGAGTCCGCAAGATGGCGTCGTTTCTCGGAAGTGCGCCCCGAGCCAGATCTATGGTGTGGGGACTTCTGGGCGGCTCTTGGGGCCCCCGCCTACCAGGAGATTTTTTCCGCATTTGAGGCCGAGAAGCGCGGTAGCGATAAGGACGAGACCGCCGCGCGCATCAAGCACGCCATCGCCGCTAAGCGCAAGGATCTCAACTGGCGTGCAGTGTTCTAGTGAGTGAAGAGATTTGGGTGGCTCTTAACAGCGTGGTCTTGAGAGCCGACGAGGGTTAAATGAGGTGAGAATGGAGCAGCACCGGAATGATGGGGCAGAGAACCAGGAGATCCCCGAGAAAACCCGCCACCAGGAGCATCGTCCGGCACGAATCCCACTTGCGAAAATCCCGAGTGAACCGGCCGGGGATTGAGCCCGGTCCAACTCGGTGGGAGGCGAGCACTCTAACCGCCCAGTCACCGTGGCCCCCAGTGTTCTAGTCGCACTACGTGTAACAATGGGACTTTATTTTTATTAGTGGAAAGTCTGTAGGAAGGTCCAATGCCGGGCCCTTGAGTAGTTCTGTATTTATCTGATGCGTATATTTTGAACTACGGCGCTTTGAAAAAGTAGTTTTTAGCCATTTTGTAGTACTCTGAAATGGCGTTTCTAATGAGCATCGCTTATTGAAAGCACTCAACAGCCATTGCATTAAAAGTGGGTTATTTTTGTAGACCAGCGTATTGGACTCACGTTTAATAGTTTCGTGGGAAAACGTGTATTTCAAACACACTGCAACGCCGTTCAAGCACCAGGTAGGCGGGAGTCCTAACATCAGGGTCTTGAGAGTCGATGAGGGAGAAGCGTAGTATTGCCAACCCTACCAATTTTTCTGTAGATCAACCGAAACTTACATTTGTCTACCGATACACTGAATTAATTCGACATATACAGATTTTTTTCATGCGATTAGATAAAAATATGTTATGAATAGGGCCAGTGACTTTGTTATACTTCCATTGGCTGCTGGTGCCGTGTCCGTCTTTGACCAAGCCACTCAGGACTAAGTAACTCCGGCACTGAACCTTCGCGATTCGTGCGCAAGCGGTTAACACGGGCCAGAACAATTTTTAGACGATCAAAGAAGCTGGACGACCATACAGTGCTTTGGACTGTATCTCGTCCCGAAATATTTTCGCGAAATGTCACTGCCCCTAGTTATGAAGAATCAGGAAATTTGCTACTTGAGAATTCCCACTAATAGTTGTAAACTACAATGCCAAATAATGATTTGGGAATGCTATTGAATGCCACGAGCATAAAGTGATCTCAACTATACGTCTTGTGCTCTTATTTCAGATGTTTTATTTACGTACTGGTTAGTCTGTCTGTTACTATTAGATTAATTTAAATATGTAAGAATAACTTATTTGAAATGGAAAAAATACCGCGTGTGTGCCGAATGCCCATTGAATTAAAACATCTGTGTATGTGTTAATAAGAAAAATGCACATGCTTTGATGTTAAGCATAAAATAAAATACAAAAAAGGCAAATATAAAGACACATTTCGAAGCAATGAATTGGTGCTCATTTCGTAAGATTACATATTCATTGCTACCATAAATAATCATTTTATATATGTGTTTTACATATTTGTTACTTAAATCACACAGTAGATAAATACACAGATACGAAATGGCTTGGCGGTTCCTTTACTGTGGGCGTACCCATTTCCTGATTGGGTGAGTGAAACTCTGGGAAATGGCCTTGGGTGTGATTGGCTACTGTGTGCTTCGAAGGGTTCCCTACTGGCTGGGCCGCCGGCTCGGGAATAAGCTACCAGGCGCTAATTGGCGAACGGCGTTCCAACATGTTGCTTGTTAATTATGTCATTTTGCTGGCGTGTGTGGTTGCAGTTCGTAGAATAAGCTACAATTAAAACCAGTGTTCTTCATTACTCTGTCCCGAAATATACCGATTTTATTTTCCTACTGGTTTGGCAACACTGGAGAAGCGTAAGGTTGCTAGATGACAACCATAGGGATATATAACTCGCTGGTTGATAATCGTACCCTGAAGTATAAAGTCTACTCACTCCAGGATCGAATATAAAAGTGTAAATTCATAATGAAGTTAATTTAAATTACACAATTACATTCTTAACATGTCACAAGTTGCACGGAGTAAGAAAAACAACTCTTGCTGTACATTACTTATGGAATGGTGCACATAGAACTCGTACATTAAAAAAATGTTATAACTGAGCAACAAAGTTATCAGTTTACATCTTACACTAAGCTCTCGAACTGCTGATTACTGATGTGCAATCTATGTCCTCGTTAGGAATTATACTTACATGCAAGCACACGTTTGCGCACATTCTTACGAACTAAGCTTTTCAGCTAGCTCGTACTTGAAAGTTGTTAGGGGCGTAGCTCAATAATGACTCGTGATTCGGTAGAGCACAACAGTATCTGATGAGTTTTTATTACATGAAGATTATACAGTTGCTATTTAAATGACTATTGATCGGGGGAGCTTTAAATTGAATACCAAGATATTAATTTAATTACATTATGATTCACGCCATTTTAATTAAACCTAACTGGAATGTCATCAACTTGTTGTGGCCGGAGGCTGATTCCGCGAGATGGGAAATGCCGGCCGGACACACCCACCTTCCTGGTCTGCTTCGCTGGTCGGGTCGCCCAAAGGACTAAAGACGAAAGACGAAAGACGCCGTTCCGGGTGTTACGCCGGCCTATATCAAGCGCGTGGTTCTGCGGCCCCGCCCAGTGACAGGTGGAGGGGATTTCTGCAACTGTCTTCTTTCGCAAGAATCGACGACCAAATGGTGGCGTTGCAATCCCGCTTGTTTCCAGGTTTAATGTTTGAAGGTGTGATCAGGCAAGCCGTTCAGCTAAGGCCTGATCACACCATAACAACACGCACACATACACATATATATCACAGAAATATATTTAATTCTACCTTTTTATGGAGTTCTTTGGTCCTGCAAATTTATGTGACGGCGTACCTGGAACATCGCACAACTTCCGCATATTATGCTGCCTAATGTCATGTTCTACGAGGGATATCGGCTGGGTTATTCACTATATCTGTATATACCCCCGTTCGACGGCCGGCGTTGCGGGGCGGCAGGTCGAGGCCTGGCTTCCACGCCGCGAGCAGTTGGTCAACTGGACGATGACGACCACCTCCTCTACAAACACTTCTCAGCACATGGCCGACGTTGCGTAGAGACGGCGCGATGCTTCTACTGCGTCATTGGGTTGAGACTGCGCCGCCAAGACGATCAGCGCTACCTTTGTGATGCCACGAACTCTGAAGGGGCTGGCTAGAATACATATACCCTTGTCTGAAGACTGCTCGAGAGTGAACATGGGGTGGGCTTCGATGAAGGAACACTTTAAAAAAATTAGTATTTTAATGGCCATTTAACATATTTGGGTATTTTCTCTGTAATTTTATCTAAGCCCAGTATTATTCATTTGTGCAATATTTAATCTTTTCAAAAGTGTTTTTAATAATCTTTTATATTTTTGTTTCAAATTTTGGGTCATTTTGCAAAATAATATATATTTATTAGCTCGCAATTATATGGTTAAAAACTAAATAAGCGTCAATTGTTCATTTCTCACAACTGGGGATAATTCATCTTGTCATTTGTTCCTGTGGGATGGGTTTCTTTACTTGAGTTTTTCAACATATATGTGATATTTGCACAAAGTTATAAAGAGTTGATTAATCCATACATTGATATAGATGTTGTGGATGTAGAAGGATGAATTTTTCACTGTCATGGGGTGGTTGAGTTTCCTCCGGGTGCTCCTGCCCATTGACATATATTTAGAATATCTTTAACTATGGCAATTTTTAATTTTTATCCTTTTTTTGATAATTGAAGGAATGTGAAAATATGAGTAGTCGTACAAACAGGTGTACGAAGCTCTAGAAAAATTATTTCTGAAAGAAATCAATTTATGTGTGATGTGTTCGAGTTGTGCCATTGCTACAGCCACCACTTTTTTTTTTGTGAAAACATTTTCGCGCAAGGCTATAATTCTACATACTACCGGCACACTTGCAACTTTCTTTAGGTTATTGGCAGCACGTTCGTATGATAAGACATTTTCTTACCTGACAGGCCAATCAGAATATTTTAATCCCGACGGTAAGCGTCTGTGATTCGAGGGCAGACACCTAAGATGCTTCACAAACCTTGCAAAAACGAAATTTTATCTGAACTTAAGCGTTTTGGGATACAACTAGTCGTGGAATCTTTCCGAGAAAAAAGGTGCGCCGAGTGATTGGAAACTAGGCGGAGTCAGTTATAAAAACACGAAGCTCTGGGCATGTCTACAAATGCATTTTCTTCGGTGACGAACACAAATGCAGGCGTATCTCAGAGACGGCACTATAAAAACCTTTTTTTGTACTACAAAATTGACAAAGCTACAACTTAATCAAAGCCCCCAATAAAAAAAGTATGTAATAACTTTATCAATTCACTTGAATGTGACACAGCTCTGACATACTATATAAAAATTTGAAATACTACCGTTTCGGAAAACATTATTCGATCTATTAATAAATAGTAGAAGTCGACCATATAGACGATTATTGAAATCACGAAAAAAATTTTCTACTCGATAATACATGTTCTGATAAATACATGAGACGTCATTAATAAGTATGACAGTTTATTAGACACGCCCAGGTGAACTCAGAGCCAATATGAAACCTGCACGGAAACAGGCACCGAATCCCTTGCCACCTGATCTGACTACACACTGAGGCAGCAGCCAATGAACAGAAAGCTCAGCCTCGAAAATACACAGGACAGTGGAGTTTAGCCTGTAGGTCGTTGGAAATACGAAATTTTCCTGCCTATATATTTATACGAATGTAGTTTTAGGCGTTGCAACGAATCAATTTATTGTTTGTAACTGTACAGTATAACGCTATGTCATATGACGGGACGAATAAAAGTAGAGTTGTTTTTGATGTTATTGGCTTTGCGGCAACTGTTTATTATACTTCGGAATACAGGATTGTCCTGAACAACTGAAAAAAAAAAAATTTGTGAGATAACTTCTTTAATTGAAAATGAAGCAGAAACAGTAACACGAATTATGACCTAAAGTGATTATTAAGGGAGAGACACGTGATTGAAAACTGTGGGATTAAATTTGTTTTCCTTGCAAAATTTCATAAATTAACTGATATAAAACAAAAAAAAATATTCATGAACATTGTCAGCCTGGTTTGACATCTGCTGTCTGTGAACTTTTATCGGGTTATAAAATCGCCCGTCATTCTAGAATAAGAAGGTGCCGTTTTATAGAACAACAAAATTGTTTTACCCGTGAAGTAATAATCATGTGTGTATATGGTAGATATCAAAGTGGACTGAAACTATTCAGAATTATTGTTTCTTCATGTGTATTTTCTGACATTTTGCAAATAACTTATTATAATTTCCAGTTTTCAAGGGTGCGACACTTCCTTAACAATCACGCCACTTCGTATGTCATATTTTGCTTCATGTCTTATTTTCTTTAACGAATAATAGCACAGAATGTGTACTTGTAGTTCGGGATAACCACGTATAGTCTAGTATAACAACGAATGAAATCTCCCACCACGTGAGAGACTTCCATTAGGCTATTTGACACTGCTTCCTCTTCTCTGTATAGCGTACATCACAAAACACAATTCCTGCAGTACGTCCAATATATGGATCACAACGATTCAAAGGGTTAAGAGATAATTAACTATTCAAAACTTACTAAGATGACTGGGACACACGCACACACCACACACGCGGCTTTATAAACTACATGTCGAGATTCAAACCACCGCGCCTATGTTCTAAACATTCAACTAGTATTTTAGAATTTAAATTGAATTTAGCGAGACAGTGCCGGGAGTCCGCAACTTCACGTACCTGCGTGCACGACAAGTTGCATATCACGAAGGCGAACGGGACAGGCGCGTAATGCGGCAACCGCCTGTACATAGGTCGCCATGAAAATACGTGCAGGCCCTACGTCGCCAATACTGCTGTTTGCGTGCTGTTGGAGAGAAAATGCAACCACTTCTGACAGCCTTCACTACTCAACTGATAATCTCCCAATGTTCACGTACTTTGGCGCAATCCACGACCGATCACAGCATCAAAACACACTATCTTACTTTAAAGAACTGTTCTTCTCAAAACAACGAACACTCAAACTGGAAACGTGTAGATTTAAATGTCAAAACGACTCTTTCAATGGAATAAATTAAGTGCTGCCAGTTTTTCGCGAAAAGATTTACGCGGAGGGTAGACTTCAATATCCTGTATGCACGTTTTCGGTCTTCATTTGACTATGGGCCACTTGTCTTTGTATGAGGACTGACTGTACATAAGTGAGCAAATCAGAATTAAGTTCCTCCGATGACGTCCGTCCGTGATTCGCGGGCAGACAGATAAGGCGCGCAACAATTATAATGATCCAATCGCGAAAGTGGTTCTGAATTGAAGTACGTTGGAACACAACTTGTCCTGAAATATTTTCACGACAAACAGGTGCTTGTACTTATAGGTAGGGCCAGTGACTTTTCGCGTAAAAATCGGAGCACACAGTAGACTTCAATACTATATACACACCTCAGCTGTTGTTATACCTCCATTGGCTGCTGTGGCCGTGTCCGTCTTTGACCAAGCCACTCAGGAATAAGTAACTCCGACACTGAACCTTAGTGATTCGTGCGCAAACGGTTAACACGGACCAGAACATTTTTTAGCCAATCAAAGAAGCTGGGCGACCCTACAGTGCTTTGGACTGTATCTTGTCTCGAAATATTTTCGCGAAATATCACTGCCCCTACTTATAGGTAACGTACCGTTGCCACTATTTATTGACTTTTTGAATGGCACTATTTAAAAACTATACAATGAATCCATTGGAACAATAGGATTACATCTTCCGTGTCACTGTGTGCTACGCTCTGCACACAAGATACTGATATACAACACCCACATTTGTGACACCCGGCGAATATGCCATTCGTTGTGCTCTGACTCCTACTGCAATAATAACAAAGAAGGGGATGCGTAGCAATAGTAAAGAAAGTTAAGACCAGGGAAGAAGTTTACATAAAAGGGTTAAGTAAGGCATTATTTAACCATTGTAACAGACGTAATAAGTAGACGCCTGAGAAATTTCGCGAGTTGAATGACCTGGTGGCTAGACTCTGCAGACTTATGTACACATGTGCTGATACCAACAGCACATTGGTTGTCTGCTGTCACAGTGGAAAGCGACAATTGGACACCGTTCTCCAGGAGTTGTCAAAAACCGTGTGGGCCAATAGCTAAAGTCATATAAACGCAAGTGTTTTGAATTCTAGCTTGTCCCAAAATGAATCCGCGAATTCTTCAGGTCTCTAGTAATAAGTAATACAGCAGGTCGAGCTATATGGCCAATGTTGTAAATAATAGCTGAGTGAATACTTATAGTATTATAAATAAATTTATGAAAATTAAACCTATCTATTCAATTTTATTAAGACCTGCATCCCTCACGATCTATGACACGCCCTTACGAGTAATGGAAAACTTTAAAAACAACACTTGAAAAAATTATCCCTGAGTGAGTTGGCAGCGAGGTATGAAAATAAGTTCGATTCCTAAATTTTGTATTAAAAGTGTGTTATTAAAATAAGTAGACAATTAATTTATTTAATTTAGTTTCTGTTCATTTTATGGAATGGCATATTGGTAACATATTAATGTACCTAATAAATGCACTATATCACTTGATTGTAAAATGAATAGTGAATACAGTAATCGGGTATGAGAAGGCGTAAAATTTAAAAACCGCAGAATGGTTCAAAATGTGGAGAAAAGTTCAATTAGCCGCTACCAATTATATTCATATGATATGCACAAATGCATTCACGCATACAACCATACATTCATATGAACATAAAGGTACAGGTTTTTAAGGCCCGAAGGCCAGCGCACCCTCCAAACCTCCCGCATTGTAACTGTACTCCTAAGAGTAAAACAGTGCGCTGCACTTTTTCTGTCCATTCAAAGGGTCATTCACTTTCTTGGTACCAGTAACCGGTAAATTAAATTAACATAAAGGTACAGACGCACACATTTGTACAGGTATGTATACATGCATTCATGCAAGCAGGGAGCCGAATTGAAGGCATAAAATAATACGGCGACATGGCCTTTGCTGTTACAAGAGTGTATAAAACATATTTCGAAGCAATTAAGTAACAAACGAGGAATCGCCAAAGTGTGAAGGGAAGCAAAATAATAATCTTCCTACATTAGGAAGCAGTGCTAAAGGTAGGTGTCACATGTCCACTTAGAAACTCGGCGGAATATCTTCGCCTATATCGGAACGGAAAACAGAAGAGAAATACAGAGGCAGGCAAAGTCTGCAGAAGAAAGAATGCGGTACACCTTACAGCCGTCAAGGAACAAAGGCTGTCTGAGAAGAAAAAAAAATGGAAAGCTATTTTTCCTTTAATCACACGGCTTAAAAAAAAAAAAACAAGATAAATAAAAAAGCACTCGGAATGTATGTGCTAACTCGGCCGCGGCACTTTTCCCCCCCGCTTTACAGGAAAGTCTACCAGGTGTAATTTCTCGCGATTTGTGGAAAGTAAACAACAGCTTGGCTCGTTGATTATGGCCGGACCTGCGACGGTAGGAGAACGGGACAAGTGGACGATGGAAATTGGATTGTGGGTTTTGCGGTCGCCTCATTCCAGCGCCTATTGCTAGGGGGGTTTAGCCCGTGGGAATCGTACTGCCGGTTGCCTCTGGCCAGCGGATTTTCTCAGGGATTTCCCGTTTCCCCTGCCCTTGCATTCCGGCGCTGCTTCATATCCACCTCGTTTAACCCTCATCGCCTCTCAAGTCCTCGTTGCTAAGAGCCGCCCAAATCTCTCCACTATAGCATTGCCATTAGCAGCACCTTAGGTATAAGTGCATATCTTGTAAAGAGAACTGTTACATCACTACACCCGTGTATCACCATTAGAACGCACTGTCACATTACAAGCCTTGTGCGACAAAGGTTTCTCGACACCAAGTTCGCGACAATCATGCTGTGTGGTCAGCATTAGTTGTCCTCATGCACACAAACCCTCGCGCAACTCCCAGGCACGGAAAAATATTAGGAATCGAATAAGCACTCGTTTAACATATAAGTTCAACAAAACATCATAGTGCAATTTGCTCTCTAAGCTCACGCCATTTCTTAAAGGTTTTTATTAACGTCGTGCTTTCAAGGTGCGTACCTCTCTTAATAATCGCTTAAGTACGTAGGTCATATTATGCTTTCCGTATCAGTTTGCATAAGAATCACATTGCAAAGTTTGTAACATTTTTTTATTACAAATTATATGTGTACACTGTTAAAAATTTCGTTATATTTACAAAAAAAATCATGGAAATGGGCAGTAAATATACGGAAACGCAATCCTTAATGACAAAAAAAACGGAATTGAGCTCCGTATATACAAAATACGGAAAGTCCCCGTATTCCCTATAGCTTCGGGTTTCATGGACGAACAATGCCGAGACTACACGAAGTTTTCTTCACAACCGTAATCAGAAAATTATTGTTTCTGTGGTAATTAGGTTATTCACGCCTCTAAGAGCAGTTATTTAAAACATTAAATAGTAGCACCCGGTGTCTGTATCATTTGACAACACTTAAAACACACAAATTTTAATATGAATTGAAGAAGTGCTTACGTGACTGTACAAGAAATAACAAAATTACACCAAAGAGATTAGTCCTACGTAATATTTGTAGGTGAATGGTTAGAGTCATGGAGTTCTGATTTTTGGCTCGGGTTCAAATATTGCTCAAGTATAAAACATTTTAACTTTTTGAATATAATTTTTATACACTATAGAAAACCCACATAACAAAAATTATCTATTTTTTTAACACTGGAAGTACAGAAAACACACGTGGAGATAAACTGAGAATTCGCGAAAATTAAAAAAAAAACATTATGTTCGTAATTTTGCTTCTGGATTAATTTTTCCCAGCACTTTCCGTAAAATCAAGGACAACTTTGTTAACAGTGTATGTGTGTATATGTTTATATACTACCACAGTCAGTAAGTTCGCGGACTGACTGTCGCCTTGAGTTTAGGTAGCCACGCATCACGGCGTCCACTTACTTACTGACTGTACTACATATAGTCCATTCACAGTATCCTTGCGATTTTATAATCAAATTTTTGAAAAATCATTCCAGGTGTGACGTGTTTGTTTCTTAAATATGCCATGTATCATAAACGTTTTATACCTCTGTTAATATAAAAATATATTTTTTTTAGTTAAATTGTACTTAAACTTATTTTTTGTGTATAAATTATAATATAAATACGTTTTAAAACACAGATAAAATATTTGTGGGGGTAATGCCTATTAAGAAATAGTCCTCTTGCCAAATACAAAAAGACGTATCTGTCGTACAGATACGTTCCGTTGTCTTTTTGTTGTAATTTTCTAGACTAAGTTAGACTTTGTTCGCATGAGGCGGAGGAATAGCCTAAATTTATAACTTCAGCAAAGGCTTCAGAAAAGTCTAAAGTCACCGTGAATGGACTACGCACATAATGCGCGTCGCGTTGCGCCCGCAAGTAGGCAACCATCAACGTGCGATGGACTTGACGGTTGCAGATCTCGCAGGAGCCAGCACTGGGTCACCAGCCAACGAACAGAAAGCTGAGGCTCGAAAATACATAGGGCGGTAGAGTCTAGCATACAGGTTGTTCAAAACGCCATTTTTTTTCTTTTCCTAAACAGAAAAAATATTTTTTAAACCGAACTGAAATTTTTTTGCAAAAAATTCTGTTGTAAACCTGTTGCATTTGTGTGTGTGCAAAAACAGGATTTGTAGAAACTACAGAAATACTAACACGTAAATTTTACAAGTATTAACTTGTAATGGTAGTAAAATTGTTTTATGGTAACTAGTTTCCAAAACTCTTATTTTTAAATTACAAAACAAATTTTTGTGTGTAGTTACCAGTAGGGGCGTTTGAATATCGCGAAAATAATCCAGGTCTAATCACAGTCCAAAAACACTTAAGCTCGGCTCCACTTCCGTGATTGGAATATTTCAATTGTTACGCGTCTTAGCTGTATGGCCGCCAATCACGGACGCTTAGTAACGGAGTAACTAAATTGTAATTGGTCCAATCGTGGAAAGTAACGTCATCTCACAGCGACATGCTATCAATAAGAGAGTTAAAGCTGCTAGCATGCATGTAGGATATTGAAATCCTGCCTGTGTATAATTTTTTCGCTAGAAACAGGCATCCTTAATTTCACAAATTTCTTTCAAGATAAAGCAGACTTTACACCAGACCAAAAAATTTCGTCTGTTGCGACTTCTGCTATGAAACATTAACGTCAACTTCACGTAGTTAAATATGCTTTCCTTTTAATGGCTACGTTGACAACACTCAACTGTTTTAATGAACATTGTGCAGTAAAAAACGTACCATAATCAAAACGGCCTAGCTAAACATGCAATGGACAAAATATGTTATGTTTTAAAGTAAAAAAAAAATTTTTCTTTGTAAAATGGTTTTCACACATAATTTGAACCCTTATACAATACACATTGTTCCACAGGCTACATACACAATACTGAGACGTAACTCATTACTGTACTACAGGGGCCGCGGTGGTGTAGTGGTCAGACGTCTCGTCTCCAACCTATGCGAAACGAGTTCTATTCTCGGCGGGTTCGCTCCCGGATTTCCGCACGTAGGAATCGTGAAGGACGATGCCGCTGGTCGGCGGGTTTTCTCGGGAATCTCTTGTTTCCCCCACCCTTGCATTCCGCCGCTGCTCCGTACTCACCTCGCTTCGCTCTCGTTGGTTCTCGAGAACTCGATGTTAAGAGCCGCCCGAATCACTTCATGCATTCGCTGAACCTTGCATGTAGATGCGTGCCGGGGCGAAAGGTAAGCGAAAAGCTGTCCCCCCCCCCCCATCAATCCTTCACCTTTGTACATTGAATTGTGAAACAACTCCAGGTTTAAGGGACTCTTAACCCGTTCAGTTACTGTTTTCACGATCGTGGCCACGTTGCATATGAGTGATACTTATGATCGTTACTGTACACCGCAAGGTATCAGCGCCTAGCTCTTTGATAGTCATCATTGTGCCTAATCTGATTTGTGAAATTCCCTGCGCCTCTTTGATATGATTGGTTAATGCCGACATCATCGAGAACACCGCACGTGGTTCATTGGTCGCAAGACAAATGCTGAACCCAAGTACAGTGCGTACCAAAATATCACGTCATTGCAACACTAGAACTGGGAAATTAATGTGTATCTGAACGGGTTAATAATGCAGGGTAACACAGTAGATAAGTACACAGAGACGGTACGACGTGGCAGTTCCTTTTGACGTGCGAGTACCCGTTCTCTAATTGGCTGCGCGAGCACGTGGAAACGAGTCTTGAGTTTGATTGGTTACTGCGCACTGCGTGATTTTTCCCTCGAAGTTTGAAGCTCCGGTTGGCAAGTAGGCTACCCGGCCATGGTTGGCGAACGGCATTCAAAAACGGCAAACAAAAAGGTTGTTAAATGCATATAACTATTTGTTTTATAATTATTTTTATATATGTTTGCATAAGTGTGTAGCAGTGATGTCTCTCTTGCGTGACTGATGGTTTAAATGAATTTTTTTGTGACAAGAAAAGAAAAACCGTCTTACAACTCGCGTAATGCGTATCGCACTAGATGTATTGTAGTCATTTTCGTTGTTGGTCCTTGTGATCAATTGTTCTTTCTCAAGTCGACGTGTATTACGGTTCGGAAATTACATCCAACTATGCTTATAAGTGCGCTTAGATCATATTTGACAGTGCAGTCATTTTCCTTGTCGAAGACGTGAGACGTTTTCTAGGTCTCCACGCAACCCGTAGTTCAGTCATGGCTGGTGCGAGGACCGGAAGTGCGTTCTCGTTTGTAAGTAGTGTGATGCACGTTTTCGCGGAATGAACGGCTGTTTCAGCTCTGCATTCTTGATTGCTCTGTGGCGGGGTGTTGAACACGTGTGGTGCCACCTGTAAAAGCCTTGCGGAGCTGCCGTCGACGGGCTGCGCAAGGCTATCTGCCGGGGCACCGGAGGACCTTGGGCTGCCTCGGGCGACGCCAACTCCGCAGAGGAAACGCACGGTAACCGCACACGTCCGTGTACAGAAGCGGAATCGCCGCACCGATCTCCCTCCCGGGTCCTCGTTCACTGCCGGACTTGCACTCTAAGTTCGAGTCAGGGGAAACCCACTGATTCGCAGTGAAATTGAACTGCCCGAATAAGTGAAAACTGCTGCACCTACAATTGGTGGAAAAGCACTGATTGAGCCAAGTAATTACGAGAAATAAACATATTTCCGATAGTCACCGTATATATTGTCAATTTTAACGTAATTAGAAAAGAATAATTCGAGGCATCTAAGGTTTGGACCCACAGCATGCTACTTTTAGACCGTTACCTTACCAGTCGAGATACCGAGCCAACTTTCAATAGAAGAGGGAAAATATATCTATTATAATTCGTTATCGAAACTATCTAGCTTTAAATTGTATGTCCTTTCTTTCAGTTTTTAGTTTGATTGTTAACATTAGGATTGTTAAAACAAATAGTGCGTACGAATGCACTCACTTCAACACGTTTAATGCAGTTTAAACCTTTAAGCCGAGTGCTATAATGATTACATGAAAACGAAATCAAATATTTAATGTTGCCTCGTAAAATTATATTATAAAAGACGAAACTCGCATTAAAAATATTTTTTTATGAGTTTTATATGTTTATGCGTTGTTATTTCATGTGATACAGGTTTTTTTAACTAATATATCAATCAAAAAACATTTTACTGAAAAACAGCGCATTAAATGGTTGATGAATAAACGGGAAACGTCACTGAACCAATAAGTGAAGGAAAACTGACATTCTCACCAATTCATCAGTTAAATTGACAGAAGTGACGGTTGGATATGTCAGTTGCTGTTAACTGATTTAAACAGCGAAATTTTTAACGATTCATATTTAGGGCATGTGTTCTTAGAACGATATTTGCAATGGATGTATGCTACTGAAAGAAGAAATACAAGGACTTCAGTCTGCCCTAAGATGAGAACGGATGTAATTTCCAGAAACGGTTTTCCTCCTTCGTCTGTGCTGGCTTAGTCGTGGGGTCCCCGTGACGCAGCGGCCAGAGCTCACGCCTCCCACCAAGGTTTCGAATCCCGGCGGGGTCGCTCCCGGATTTCGGCACGTGGGAATCGTGCCGCATGATGTCATTGGTTTGGCGGGTTTTCTCGGAGATCTCCCGTATCCTCCGCCATGGCGTTCCGACGCTGCTCCACGCTCATCTCTCTTCACCCTTGTAGGCTATCAAGGCCACGATGTTAAGAGCCGCCCAAACCTTTCCACTCCACGGTCTTAGATGTGTCGACCAGGGCTTATTGCAGGCATTTTTATATTCTGTTTTCCTTAGTTTGATTGCTCGCTGTGTTATTTTTAAAGTATAGTTTTATTTGCTGACTTTGCACTTTGAGTACTATGCCCAAGCCACAGAAGACCAGAAAACAAGAGATGTGAAACAGTCGTTCGCACCACAAACTCCAGCCGCACACGCCAGCAAAGTAACGTCACTGACCAGCAACATCTCGGAACGCCATTCGCCAGCGAGTGCCTGGTAACCTACTCAACAGCCGGCAGCCCAGCCAATAGGGACCCTTCCGCAGCACGCAGTAGCCTATCAGACACAGGACCTGCTCCCTGAGCCTCGGTGAGCCAACCACAGAATGAGGACGCTCACATCCAAGGAACCGTCCGCACCGTTTCGCCTCTGCCCACTTATCTACTCTGTGCCCGAGGGAATCTTAAGCAAGAATTGTATGAAAGTTTATTTCCTCTTGAGAGAACAACTAACGAAAATACATATTGATTGATGTGTTTGAGAGTGTGTGAAGATATTTGGGCGGTTCTTAACATCGAGGTCTTGAGAGCCGAATGTTTGTTTTCATTACAATATTTCCTGTACATTCAATCACAGCAACAAGTTTTTTTCACTATATAAATATTGTTTGAGTAATTGCTTAAATAAGACACCCGGAATTGAACCCGTGCTATCCCGCATGGGAGTCTAGTGTGCTACCATTGAACCAACTCGCTCGGTGGGTGTCTCTCAAGATATCAACAAGGGCTAGTAAATTCCGCTGATAAATTTAAGTACAATCTTGACTTCAAACGCATGTACATTTAAGCCAGTTCTGTAATTGGGTCGCAGTTTACATGACACGGCCTCAAAGTCAATAAGAAACCTTTAAGAAAACCAGCACCGAAACACTAAAGCAGCAACAAATTAACATATAGCTCAGTCTCGAGTATCCAGAGCACAGTGGAGTCTAACATGAAGATTATCGAGCACGTGAAATGTTCCCATATTTAATAATGGGCATGCTGCCTCGTGCCGATTGCACGTGGTTCCGAACAAACTACATACATCTACTTACTGCAGTCCGGTAACTGAGCCTGGTTTCACCCCGAATGCGAGACCAGTGTGCTGCCGTTGCGTCAAAACCTGCACGAAGACAAGCACTGAATCACGCGCTATCTGCTCTGGGGCAGGACCAGATGGTCACTGGGGCAGCAGCCAAAGAAGAAATAGCTCAGGATCCAGTTTCCAGACAGTGGAGTCTAGCCTCAAGGTCATAGAATTGGAGAAATTTCCCTGTTTCTAGATATCGAATTGTGATGGGCCTGGTCAGACAATAGACTACAGATGAGGTAGACCAATCTCGCTGGTTGCGCACAACCACTCTCCGTGTCCCAAAATTGAACTGCTTGTCTGCTAATACGGCTAGAAAAACTGCATGGTTTGGATGTTAGGATAGAAAGTTGACATGTAAACATATTTTTTCAGATGTTTGGGAAAGTTTACAAAGCCACCTGATGGATTGGGGGGGGGGGCGTGTAGACAACGCACAGTGTTTTCACACTAACACAACCTGTAGACACCAGTGATAAATACCTGGTGTTACATGTAGATCGTGCCGAATTGAGCCGAGGCAGGACAAATAGGTTGTTAACCGGCCTACTGCTTTAAAGTTCTGAGAAACTGTATGAACGGCAGGGTACATCTAGATACTTTGTCTAACCAGTTTGTGATACAGTTTGATGAAATTAAAATGGGCACAAGTATTTTATTCATATAATAATGATTGTCACTTAAAAATAAAGATATAAACAAACACGTTTATCACTTTTAACCATGTGACTTTGACAGTTGTGTTCCTTTGGGATAGGTCAATGTTGGGTAGGTGCGCAGAAACGAATAAGCTGTCTATCTCATCTCTAGTCTGTGGGTCGGACATGCTCACGCAAACGACTTCTCGTGCTGACAGAAGCAGATAGTGACAAGTTGAAAAACCAGCTGGTTTCTGAATGCGTTGACTGCTGAGTGTTCAGAAGGTTTCGCGAAATTAGCGAGAGGCGCGCGCACGACGACGGCGACCCGGGTCGCGGGGACGTAAACAAACGTGTGTCACGGAGCGCGGGCACGGGGTCGGAGGCCAACGGCAAATCTAGGGTTGCCAACTGTCCCGTATCGTACGGTATTTACCGTGTCCTGCGGCTGCAATAATTCTCCCGTGTATGTAGGGTTACCAGACGTCCGACATAAGGAATTATGTCCTCCTTTTTAACCGATCTCTTGCGTCCGGCCGGGATTTTCGTGGCGCACAAAAATGTCCACCTTTTTGACTTGATAAAAGGTTGTTATTGCCTGCTTATCATTTCAATAATATTAGCCTTCGAGCAACAAAGCTCGTTATTACTGTGCTGTGAACATTGTCTTATTTAATAAAATAAAAACGTCTGCACATTCGTTGATAAACCAAGTAAATTATGTTTAAAGTTCATTTCAATATTGTTTGTTTAAATTCATTTATCATACTGCAGTGTGTGTTTTAAAAGGTTTTGTTGTATGAAACAATTGTAAGCATATGGGTTTATTTTCCTAGTAGCTAAAGTTCATTTTTATGTTTAATTACAATGGGAACATTATTTCATTTTATTAATTAAACTTTCGATATTTGTGAGCTTAAATTACAATAAATTACACAGTATACTTCAATACTATATACACACCTCAGCTGTTGTTATACCTCCAATGGTTGCTGGTGCCGTGTCCGTCTTTGACCAAGCCACTCAGGACCAAGTAACTCCGACACTGAACCTTCGTGATTCGTGCGCTAAAGGGTTAACACGTACCAGAACATTTTTTAGCCAATCAAAGAAGCTGGACGACCCTACAGTGCTTTGGACTGTATCCTGTCTCGAAATCTTTTCGCGAAATATCACTGCCCCTATTTATAATTGATTGCTAGAGTCCTGAATAATTCTTGGATTCATTTGGGACAAGCGAGAATTCAAAACACGTGCGTTTATATAACTTTCGCCGTTGGTCCACACGGCGTTTGACACCTCCTGGAGAACGATGTCCAATTGTCGTCTTTCACTGTGACAGCAGACAACCAATGTGCAGTTGATATCGGTATATTTGTACATAAGACTGTAGAGTCTAGCCTGCAGGTCATTCAACTTGCTAATTTTTCAGGCCTCTATTGATTGCTTCTTGTGCCATGGATCAACTGAAATCCCCTTCCATAGTTTTTAAAGTGTCAGTTGTTATAGGAAATTCGTAAGTACTTTTCACGCCGTAAAAATTTTATTTCCCAACATCTCAAATGGAAAATTTACATATACGTTAACGAGTTAAAAGATAATTTTTTGAAGGAGGCGCACAGCTCCCATAAAAATTATCCTAGGGGAAAAGTGTAGTATGTACATTTTTGTCATATAATTTTGTGAGGAATTTGTCGAGGTTATAAAAACCCGCTCGGGAATAACTGTCAATATAAATTAAATATGTGATAGAAAACTGTACATAAATACTGGTTTAAAATGTGTGAGTGTACTAATTTATATAAGGTGATACACAATTACGTGATTAATATTTATAAATAGGAAGTGATAGACATTATTTTCAAGGTATTAAGATTAGAGTACCTTTTTGATTAGTTTATAAATAAATAAGGAAAAATTATTATAAGCTAATTTATTTAAATAAGACGTCGACCTTTTAAATTACCTGTATGTGCCCAAATAATTTGGAAAATGTAACAGTATTTAAAATATTTTAATTTTATAGGAATATTTATTGAATATTTTACTGAGTTAAAATACTGCACCTACCAATATGGCGGACTGCACTGACAAAAATTCCAGATGGCTACCACGATGGTGGACGGTGGCTGTGACGCCTACCAAGATGGTGGAAAGAGTATGGGCGGAAGGTGATGTGGAGGACCTCCGGAAATTTTAAGACTTTAAAAATAATTTTATTAATAATTTTTTAATAATTTTTGCATATTTTTTATATTTTTAGTATAATATTTTATGGAATTAAGGATTTTTAAAATTCTGTATTTTTTTTAATTTTTTTTCATTTTTGGGGTCAAATGTCAAGGTTACATTTATCCAATATGGCCACTGGCCGAACGGAATGAGAAAGGACGAACAGCTCCGACGCTCTGGTCTTAGGTCGTGATGTGCCAAAGTCCCCATAATGTCTCTACTCGTGTCAAATCTGGAAAAGTATGTAACCCTAAGCAAGCGGAAAATATTACTAGCAATTTTTATTTAATGAAGACTATTTGAGAAATTGTAACAGTATTAAACATTTTGTAATTTTATAGCAATTTTTTTAATCATTTCACTAAGTTCAAACGCCTTGTGTCAAGCTGTTTAGAAGTGTCTCGGTATTACATATTGCGTAGGTTTAGTAGCAATTTTTCTTGATAATTTCAATGCGATGTGTCGAGCTGTTGAGAAGTGTCCCTCGCATCAAATCTGGAAATGCTGGTAACCCTAAGCATGCGGATAATATAACTAGCAATTATTATTTGATTAAGATATCCATCCCTTAAATAACCTGGATATTCCAATATAATGATCTGTATTTTAACTACAGTCGCAGTCGGAGGGTTTGCAGTCTGTAATAGCCATGTGGCGAAGTGCAGCGAATGGTGACTGCGTGTGAGAGCGCTCAGGGTGCTCCAGAACATTCCCGACCAGAAAAACTGACGATATGTGGACTTTAATAACGTGCACGAGGGTCTCAGAACTTAGCGACAGGGTGTTCTCACATATGAATCAGGTTGGGGCATTAGATTTGGTCAACTCAGGTGCTAAGCTGGGACACCTGCGATGAGAGGGTGTCATCCCTCTCCCCTCATCGAGATTTGGCGGTCGAAGCGCGGAAAGGCCCATGTGGCTAAGGGCGCTACGTAAAAATACAAACTTACAAATGGCTGAGAAGCCCTAATTGTATGTAACAAAGTGTAATTGTAAGAGTATTAACCCTTTAAGACCCACCTTAATTTACGTTTTCAGGCGTTGCAAACAAAAAAAAAAGTTTGATGCGTTCCGTACTTAAGTCGACACAGCACTTGTTTCGTTGCCTCAGCCAATGAACTGCAGGCTGTGTGTTCGGCTACAGTAATACGAATCAAATAATGACGTCGACCAGTTAAACGGTTTGCGAATCGTTTACCCACTGGTAAGATCATTAGTCGCCGAGCTTCGCGGTGTTCAATACAGGCCAGGCAACAACCTACACGTGCGTAATTCACACAACCGCGTGCACCAGGTGTGAATGTGATTTTTGTATGAATTTCCCTCGCTCATTTCGTTGTGCGGAGCTGTCGAGCGTCGAGCTGCTGGGAAGTGTCCATCGCGTCGAGCCTGGAGAAGTTGGTAACACCCGAGCAGCGCTGGCCGAGCGCCGCTGACCTCGTTTGCATGCGCGGCGAGTTTCGTCAGCGCGGCGGCCGCCCTGGTTTCGTCGGCGCGCAGTGTCGCAAACTTACTCGCGCGCAGACGGTTACCTCCCCTTCTCCCCCACCCCTTCTACTTCCCCTCCGCCGGCTCCGGCGGAGAGCCTTTCCCACCGCACCACCACGTCCCGTGCGCAGCGTCCGCCATCGGGAACACGTTGAGTTCGGTTTGCGATTTGAAAACGTGTTATTTGTCTACTCGCAGTTTCTTCGTACTTTTTTGAATCCCAACCTTTGAAAAATTACCCTATCTGTGACGTGTTAGGTTATTTCTTAAACATACCGTGTATCACAAGCGTTTTATAATTATGTTAACGCAAATATATAAAATTTTTGTTAAATTAAACTTTTAATTATACGTAACCTATAAATTATAATATTTCATTTCTAATTAATACGTATAAAAACATTGATAAAACCGGTGTGTTGGTAATGCCTGGTAATAAATAGTCCTTATTCATTATATTATGTAACTGAGTGCGCACGAATGTGGTGTGGAGTCCCGTTCGTGTAACTTTCTAAACTAGGTTAAGATTTGTTTTCTTGAGGCGGAAGAATATCGTGGAAGTAGAACTTTAATGGGGCTTCACCAAAGTTGGATTTAACCGTGAGTGGACAATACGCAATGTACGTGTACGTATCAGGATGAGAGAAGGTATTTTTAAGAAACTGTTCATGACCATCGCGTACGTGTTGTGTGGGAACATTTTCGACGTGAATGCGTATTGTTAGTGACAGGAAAATTTCGCGTTTTGAGCGACCTGTAAGATAGACTCCACATTATTATGTATGTTAAAGCCTCAGCTTTATGTTCATTGGCTGGCTGCCTCGGTGTGTAGCCAGTTTTACCTCAGACAAGGTGTCTCAGTATTCGATGCCTGTTTCCTTGCAGTTCTGTCATTGGCTCAGAGTTCACACGGGCGTGTCTAATAAACTGCAATCCAATCGCAAACATAACTGAAATGTAGAGGTGTTTGAAGTCTAGCTTGTCTTAAAATTGTTACGCGAAATTCTCCAGTCACTACGTGTAGCAAATAGCTATATTTTTTCTCACGTCGTGTATGTAACGGTTTTAGCATATCGGATTAAAGGACTAAATAAGAATAAGAAGTAATTTATTGCATTTTATAGAATTATGTAATTGCTAAAAGAAAATTCTACTTTTTTTGTTTTCCTTTGCTCATTAAAAAAACGCCTTGATTGTACATAATTATTAAATATAGGTATTTTAACTTTGTATGTTATTATCACATTTTGTGTTATATTATTGACCAATCTTGCGCAGTAAGTACTGACAGAATAAGAAAGTGAATAAAATGAAATGCTATTTGCTAACAAATCACTACTTCACTAAAATCAAGTTAATTTCTAGTTGTGTGTGACTGGTTGAACATAACAAGAGTGCATTCATTACCAACAACACATTTTTGTAAACGTTCTAAGGAGATGTCTCTTACGTACACGAAATTGATCGCGAACCGAACTTTGCACATGAAGGTAAGGTTACCAACTTTTTTCATATTTGCAATAAAGGAACACTTCCGACATTGACATACATCTGACCCCAATAAAATCATCCAGGAAAATAATTATAGAAAAAGACAGTTTTTATACAATCTGTAATGTGCAAATTCAGTATTATAAATTAATTAAATATTTCCCTGAACATACGCAACAACAAAATATTAGTTACTACTATAGTAATAATTCAGCGTGACTTGAATTTTTGATTAAATCGGCTTTACAACAGACGACACCGACACGCACTAGAATATTATACACTGAAGAGCCAAAAAAAAGTATGAAAATAACAGAGTTATGGAACCAATCAGAGTAACGCGATGCGGTCGGCAGCTAGATCGGTTACTGCTGCTACAATGGCAGGTTATCAAGATTTAAGTGAGTTTGAACGTGGTGTTATAGTCGGCGCACGAGAGATGGTACATAGCATCTCCGAGGTAGCAATAACATTTGGATGTTCGCGTACGACCATTTCACGAGTGTGCCGTGAATATCGGGAATCCTGTAAAACATCACATCTTCGACATCGCTGCGGCCGGAAGAAGATCGTGAAAGAACGGGACAAACGATGACTGACGAGAATCATTAAACGTGAGATACGTGCAACACTTTCTCAAATTGGCGCAGATTGGATTTGTGGACTGCCCTGCAGGATTCATGGTGTGAATTGCCTCCTGCATACCTTCAGACATTAGTCGAGTCTATGCCACGTCGTCTTGCGGCACTTCTGCGTGCTTGGGGGCCCTACAAGATATTATGCAGGTGTACCAGTTTTTTTGGCTCTTCAGTGTATAATGTACACATTTCGGCAAGCGATACTTCCACGAGCCCACTTGTTGACGGATGCCATCTGTCGGCGTCAGTTACACTGAGAGAACAGTCAACAATACATTTGTTTGCATAAGGCCAAAAAATATATATTTAATTGCCCCAACAAAATATTTTGTTGAGTAAACCAAACTTGAAACGCAACAAAATTAATTTTGTTGATCTAACAAAAACACACTTGAATTAACAAATCCTCTGTGTTGGGACAAAAAAAATAGACTGCCAACAAAATGTTTAGTTGAATCAACTATATATACATATATATGTATACATATATTATATACAATTCCTGCTTCAGCTGTAGGCAGTTTAGCTGAGGTTGCTAAGGTGGTAAGGTTGCTCGGGCGGACCTGATCTACGTTCAAACCTTTTGTCGCGCTGAATTTCTTTTGATATTAACCGAAACAGTTTAACGTACACAGAGCCAAACAAATCTTCAGTTGTGCAAACCAAATCTTTGTTTGAGGCAACCAAATAAGAACAACAAAAAAATTTTGTTTCCGACAGCAAAATATGTTATTGCCACCATAAAATTAATTCTTTTTTTTGGAGTCGAACGAACTTTGTTTTATTCCGAAAAATCTTTTTTTCGGTGCAGTCATGAGGGGTCAGTCTAAGTGTGTCAGAACTCCCATTTGCTCACAAAGGAATGGTAAAGTAGCGTTATACACAAACGACAACTAATTACGATAGAAAATTCTGTGGCATTTGTTCAGTACGTTGAAACACAGGAAACCACCAACTTTTCCCGGAACTAACCATCGTCTCTATAAATTGGAAAACACGCGAAATTTAAATGACGTGGACACAGACTACGTAAGTAGACGGAAGCGAAATGGTATGGCAATTATTTTAAAATAGGCGTGCCGTTCTTTGATTCGTGGCGCAAGGCTGTGGAAATGGTCCTTTTGTCTGATTGGCAGGGACCACGGTGGCAAGCGGCTAGGGCACTCCCCTACCACCAAGGCGAACCGGCTTCGATTCCCAGCGGGATCGCTCCCAGATTTTCGCACGTGGGAATCGTGCCGGACGATGCCACTGGTCGTTGAGTTTTCTCAGGGACCTCCCGTTTCCCCCACCCTTACATTCCGGCGCTGCTCCATACTCACCTCGCTTCGCTCTAATAGGCTCTCAATATCTTTATATAGTCAATTCAGGGTTTCTCCCATTTTTCTGAAGCCCTGCTCAAGTTCTGCCTTCATGCTATTCCTCCGCCTAATGCAAACAAAGCTTAACAGAGTCTAGATACTTACACCAAAGGGACAGCACACTCAGTGTGATAATCTTCTGCATAAGAACTATTTCTTACTAGGCATTACCAACACACCTATTTTTCTCCTGTTTTTACTCACATTAACTACAAACGAAGTATTAAAATTTGTGGATGAAATATAAGTTAAAGTACAAGTTGATCAAGAATATGGTATTTTTATGTTAACAGAGGTATAAAACACCTGTGACACAGGACGTATTTAGGAAACAACCAAGTACTGCATACAAGGGGTGATTTTTCAATGGTTCGATTCAAAACTTGTGTGAAGAAACCGCGAAAGGAATATAATATGAGCCTCCCAAACCTCTCCACTAGTCAGATTGGATACAGCGCACTGCCAAATATTCTCTATTTGAAAGTTAAGTTACGAGGCTCTGGTAGACTAACGACGTTTCACTCCATATTGCTTGCCAGTGAGGCCAATTTTTGCTGGCGTGTGTGGCTGCATTTCGCGATGCAATGTACCGTTGTGCTGCTGCATTGGTAGGAGTGTATCTGGCTCATGTCCAGCTTCAGGGCCCGTTCACCTTGTGTGTTTGAGATGCATCCGAGGTGCGTATCCAGACGAGCTGTTCTGGTGATGGCCCTCGTGCGATCAAGTCAACATTCATGGCACCGAGATGTCATGGCTGTAAGATAGTTCGCCTCAGTGACAGAGATCTGGTGGGGATATCCGAGACCGACTCTCCCCAGTACTTTTCCACAGGATTGGCATCCCCTCTCCGGGCGTGAGAGAGCAGGATTGACACGTGGATGATCTCTCCGGGCGTGAGAGAGCAGGATTGACACGTGGATGATGGGAGAACTGCTGATCAAGGAGGTGGAGTTATTGCCAGTCCCAGTATTGGAGGTCACCAGATTCAAGATAAATGGAATGAGGGCTAGTCAAGCGCAAGCCTATAGCCTCTGATACCTCAAGGGAATCCACGCCTCCTTGTGGTACCACTGGGTGCCCTCACATTCTCGGAATGAGTCGATTTGACTGGTCGTGACGCAGGACTATTAGTCCCTGGAAGTATGTGTTTTGGTGGGAATATCGACCTTCATGGGGGTGATGGGTCAGCAAACGTGGGAAACTTCCAGGCGTTCCCTATGCCTTGTTTTGCTAAAAGGGGCATCTACAACCCCAGGTTGATGATGATGGAAATGATTGAGTTCGCCTGGTGGCGAAATTCAACTGTATGGTAGCGGTCAAGAGGGAGGTAGAGGCATTAGTCCTCTTTATTTTCAAATCGAACAAGAGTCATGGAAATGAAGGAGTACGATCTGATCTGAGTCCCGTATGAGGTTCCTCATAGTTGGGTGTAGTTGGTGATGCTTCCCGACGCCCAAGAGTTCAGGTGACGTTGGTATCGTGCTATCAGTGAGTTGAAAATTGCACCCGGAAAATAATCGCAATCATCGTAATGACGAGCGCAGAAAATATAAGAAGAAGGATTCAGTAATAAGAGTATAAGAATAATCTGCAAAATATGGCTGGGAGTTAGAAAAGATAGGGCCTTTTTATCTCATAAGAGAATTTTCCCATTGAGAAAGGCCAATAAATTTGGACTATTTTTAGTCCAAGTATTACATCGGTGTGGCCATACAACATTACAAGGAGTGGAACATCACAATACCCCAGTGTAGTCTTTGGAATAATGTTCCCATACGTTGTCACAACACCAGCGAAGACTCACAGCTAGGGACTTGGAGCATTCATATTTTGCTGTTGTTCCTCTGTATTCTTAAATATTCTGTGGCTGAGATCACCGAGCACGCAGCACAATTTTCACTGATTGCGAGAAAAAAACGTCTCGCAAGTACAGCGCACAAAAAAGTGTTGCGGGATTGCTCACTTGAGCTCGTTAGTGAATTCGAGAATGAAAAGGCTAAGCTTGACTCAATTAGTTTCGTGATCGGAGAAGACGTTTGCATAAGAACTTGTACATATAGTGAAGAGAAAGTGCTGCCCATAGTAAACACACTCATCTTATTATCTTCCAATCACATACGATTCGCAATTAATTTGATTTTTGTGAAGTGGTGATTCACTACGTAAATAACACATTCCATACATACATTTTTTTTTTAATTCGTAATGAAAAAAGAAAGCAAATATAATAAATTTGAGCTAAAACCTTTATTTAAGTACTGTGAATTGCTCCTCATTCTTCTTTTTATCTCAATTCTATTGGTTGAAGGTCTTACTCCCACAATTTGAAATAAAATATCGCCATTCCGTACACTTTTATAAGCCAGTGCTCTTGCGCACAAGACACGTACACGATAAGTAGGGCCAGTGACTTTTCGCGTAGAAATCGGAGAACACAGTAGACTTCAATACTATATACACACCTCAGCTGCTGGTGCCGTGTCCGTCTTTGACCAAGCCACTCAGGACTAAGTAACTCCGACACTGAACCTTCGTGATTCGTGCGCAAACTGTTAACACGGGCCAGAATATTTTACAGCCAATCCAAGAAACTGGACGACCCTACAGTGCTTTCGACTGTATCTTTCTCGAAATCTTTTCGTGAAATATCACTGCCGCTAACGATAAGGTATGAAAAGTATCGTAGGAACACACACGCGCTTTTAATTAGACACAAGTATTATTTCTTACAGTTTCCAGCATAAATTGACTTTTAAAGTCCCTTCTACGTACACCAGCAAAGAAGAGATAACCTGTTACATTTTGTTGGAGGGGGAAGGGGAGGTAGCTCTCTATCATTTTTGAGCCTCTACACTGTAATTCAATCCAGATAAATTCCTACTTTTAAATGGTCGTTTTTAACCAATGGACTCTTTTCTTGAACATATGTAGGAAAGCAACCTGGGTGTACGGGAAAGAACATTACCATTCGGGCTTTCTTAATGAGCGTTTACAATGATATGGTAAAGTTGCGAGAAAATTTCTTAGAGCGTAATTTGTGATTTATAGTGTTGCAAGTCCCGTGATACATTTTTGGTTCTTACTGCATTTAAGTTGACTTACAACCTAAGAGCAGATGCACGGTTCGCGAATCAGTTTACCGTCGTGTAAGACGACTATCACTCAGGCTTTCAGTGTACTTTGCCTGTCAAATATGACCTTCTTGTGCTACACGTAGACAAAAGATGAGGTAGATCTATCTCGCTGGCTGCACAAAACCACTCTCCGTGTCCCGACATTGAACTGCTTTTCTGCCAATACGGCTAGCAAAAACGGCATGGTTTGGATTTTAGGCTAGAAAATTTATATGTAAACATGTTTTCAGATATTTGTATACTTGATCTAACAAATGTGTAATGCAGTTTGACTAAATTCAAATTGGTACAAGTATTTTATTCATGTAACAGTGCTTGTCATTTAAAAATTACGATACAAACAGACACTTTCATCACTGTTGACCACGTGTCTTGGACAGTTGTGTTATTTTAGGGTAGGTCAATGTTGGGTACATGCGCAGAAGACGAATAAGCTGTATAACTCATCTTTAGCCTATAGTGCTACATGCGCAGGATTTGTCAACATAATACTTAACAATAAAGAATTGAAAAGTGCTCTTATACAGCGAATTCAAGGCGCATCAGCAAGAACTGAGCAGTAACATGTCGGAAAGACGTTCGTCAATCAAATTCTGGTAACTGACTTGTCAGCCGCAAGCTCGCCAGTAGGGAATATACCGCAGCACTCAGTAGCCAATCACACACCAGGCCGGATACACAGCCTCGCGCAGCCAATAAGCGAATGGCTACGACAACATGAAATGAACTGTCACCACAGAGCATAAAAGAACACGGAGGCGATGTGATGTGGCGATTCCTTTGATGTGCCCGAACAGTTTCTCTGATTGGTTGCGCGAGGATCCCAGAACTGGTATTGTGTCTGATTAGCTACTGCGTACTGCGAGATTTTTCCCTGTCGGAGGGGCCGTAGTGGCTGAGCGGTTAGACTGCCCGCCTTCCACCAAGGCGAACAGGTTTCAATCCTTGGCCGGGTCACTCCCGGATTTTCGCAAGCGGGAATCGTGCTGGATGATGCCGCTGGTCGGCGGGTTTTCTCGGGGGTCTTCCGTTTCCCCCATCCCTTCATTCCAGTGCTGCTCCATACTCGCCTCAATCACCCTCATCGACTCTCAAGACCTCGATGTTAAGAGCTGCCCAAATATATTCACTCACTTCGCATTCCATGTCGGTTGAAGTGCCGGTTGGCAAGTAACTTCGTAGGCTCTGATTGTCGAACGGCATTCAAACAAGTTGCTGGCTAGTGCCGCCATTTTTTTATTTCTTGTGGAGATGGAGTTCGCGGAATAAGTGGCCATTTCACTTCTGTACTCCTAATTACTACAAACACCTATTTTTCGCGAAAATATTACAGGGCAAGTTCGGTTCCAAAACACTTTAGTCCATAACCACTTTGGTGTTTGGATAGTTTGAATTGTTACACGTCTTGTCTGTCTGCCCGCGAATCACGAACAGTCAGTATCGGAGAAAATTAATTCTTATTGGTACACTTATGTCGCAGTCAGGCTTCATACAAAGACAGGCGGCCAATAGCCGAAGGAAGGCTGTAAGTGTTCATATAGCAACCGCGTAAATCATTTCGCGAAAAAT
Source organism: Clitarchus hookeri (assembly GCA_002778355.1). NCBI lineage: Eukaryota > Metazoa > Arthropoda > Insecta > Phasmatodea > Phasmatidae > Clitarchus > Clitarchus hookeri. The sequence goes on from NQII01000042.1 coordinate 180,405, forward strand.
CAGGTTACCCTGTCAATTACTCTGTACTCTCACGCAATTATACTTCTGTATATTCAGTTATCTTGTGTGATCGTGTGCACTGGGTGATAACGGGTTAACGCTTCCAGACCTGATTTAATTTATGGTTAGGGACTGAAAAACTTTGGGAATTCGTTTCAGGACAAGCCAGACTTCGTGAAGATGTACATTTCCGTCGTGTTTACAACTGGATCACAGTTAATTAGACAGGCCCAGGTGAGCTCTGAGCCAATAACAGACCTGCAAGAAAACACTCACCGAATCCCATGCCACTTGGTCTGAGGTAAAACTGGCTACACACTGAGGCAGCAGCCAATGAGCAGAAAGTTTAGGCTCGAAAATACATAGTAACGTGGAGTCTAGTATACACGTATTTCAGAACGCAAAATTTTCCAATCCCTATTTGTGGTTTAAGGTGTGGAAATTAAAACTCTATTATGCTTGCTGTACTTTAAGCCTATATAACGTATATTTCTATGGATGGTGCCAAGGTAGTCTCCAAACCTCTGTGGTGTCCCAATACTTTTATGATTGATGACGCATTCGCAGTTCATCGCGGGCGAATCATCTATGTTCGGTGTGAGGGCAACAGAAGTATAATTGGTACAGTCAAGCAAGGAAATAATACCTCACGTGTACAGCAGCCAGTGAAGAAATAATGCTGCAGAAATTTGCATAGGTCGTTGGAACCTTACTTGCTATGCTGTAATTTTCGCAATAACTAACAATATATACTTATTTTATAGTTCACAACAAAAGAGCTGTGTGCGCGTGTTGTTTTTTTTTCTAACGTACTCTAAAACTAAGTGTTATATATTAGTCCGCGGTAGGAATGGGATTATTGCGTCTCAGGGCTAACCCCTTACGCTTACAAAGGAAGGAAAAACATGCAAGGAGACGTGCATCGCGGCAAAGAGGGATTGGGTTTCCCATGGCCGAGTTTGGCCATGAAAAACCACCCTTATGTACTTATAGTTAAACTATATCTAGAAGAGAAAGGGAAAAACCAACGCGTGTCTTCCCGTACAAACAAGAACCATTAAAAATCTAGTCAAATCATTTACTCACAGGAAGATCATTGGTAGGAACTGGACAATTTTGCTTTTTGAACTACCTGTGTGATAGACTCTACGATACTATGTATTTTCGATCCTGAGCTTTCTGTGCATGAAGTCTAGCTTGTCCTAAAATGAATTTGCGAAATTTTCCAATCCCTGAGCATTGGTTATTGGCCTCGTACTGTCCAGTATTGGCCAAATAAACCCCTTCCTGTGTATGTACACAAACGTGTACAATGGGTCTTAGTGGTTTAACACCTGGTTCTTCAACACTCACAACGATGAGGTTATATCGGGTAGCAGCGAAGGGATGCTTGAACAAGGGAGGGGGGAAGGATGGAGGTTTATCTCGAGAAAACTCGCCGACCAAATAATATTTGGCCACGTTTTCCCACGTGTGAAAATCAGGAGCATTTCCACCGGGATTCGAACCGGGATCACATTGGCGGTAGGTAAGTGCACTAGACATGCGATGATCTCGGCACCCATGTATCACGATAAATTTAACACTGTCGAAAGCACTGTTTACAATCATATTTCATACTTTTGTGGAGTTTTAATGCCTCATGTTAAAGGACTTTTTTTTTTTTTTTTGCTAAAATACAGTTTGGACTATTTGAATTTTTACGTGTCTTAGCTGTCTGACCATAAGTCATGGACGCTTAACAGCGGCGTGACTTAATTCTGACGGATGCAGTCATGAACACAATAGAAAATGTTTGTTGGTTTACAAGCAAATCTTTGGAAACTGGTTGGCAAAACTTTCTTTCTGTCACTACAAGTGTAATATTGCATATTTACAACACAATGTTTTATTAAACATACAAAATCGTTTAAATATATTCATATTTTAATAACTTTGCAGTCTACAGGAATTTTATATTGATATTTCCTTTTAGTTTCACACATTCCACAATAACGACATTTTAATTTTGCTCTGAATAACTTGCAGTTTTACAAAAAATAATCTTAATAACTAGATTTCAAATATTAATGTTTTAAAAAACCGGCATTATTTACAGTGTATGGAAACGTCTTCTCAAGGACACATGTGGCCAATAATAACCAAGGCACAGAATACATAGGAATACAGAGGCGAAATAACCGCTTTTATCGCGAACTCCAACCACACGCTCCTCCAAAATGGCGTCACTAGCCAGTAACAAGGCGGAACGCCTCCTGCCAATCAGCGCCTGGTATCATACCTGCGAGCCGGCAACACTTCCAATAGGTAGAGACATGCAAACTTCGCGTTATCATTTACGGACATACTGAACTTCAAGTTACTGTGAGTTTGACCGACTTCAACCATTGGCCGGAAGTATATATGTGAGGCATCGGAGACCTATTGAGCTAATAATATAATATCAGTGGCGGAGTGGCCAATCTATATCGAGGATATCAATCAGGTGGGTGACGTTTATTAAAGTTCAGCAGCCAATGAAACCACTAACTGAACTCGCTTGTTTATAAGGCAGTGGAGTCTATCCTATCACCGAAAGATAACGCGAGTTTTGCATGTATCTAACAATAGGTAATNTTGTTTATAAGGCAGTGGAGTCTATCCTATCACCGAAAGATAACGCGAGTTTTGCATGTATCTAACAATAGGTAATCGTTCGCAGCACGCTGTAGCCAACCAGACACAAGTACACGTTCCAGAAACTCGCGCAGCCAATCAAATAATGGGGACACCCACATCAAAGGAACCGACACCTAATTTTCTTCTCCTTTTTCTTATGTAGAGTATGACCGAGGTAAAGCGGCAAGTGTGTCCGTAGGATATTGAAGTCTTTGCCTGCGTTTCGATAATTTCACGAATAACAAGTGGCCCTTGTTATCACTCGTTATTAGCTGCTGTGGCAATGAGTAGGCCGAGCCTCTCAGTACTAGATTACTGCAAGAAAGAACTTCCGTATTTGACGTGTGCAAAGTTACTAAGCGCAGAGAAAAAAGTCCCAATGATATACGGTGAAATTAATAAGAAATAAAGGACTGAAAATTTCAGGAATTGATTTGGCACCAAGCTAGAATTCAAACTCTATTTCGTATATCGGTGTTACTTTTGCATTTGGTTGTTACGAGACTTAATTCTAGGGACATAAAAAAAATCCTAGTTATTTATTGGGTGACATACAAGATTTCTAACACTTGTACGTTTGCGTTGTTTCTGCCATTTGCCCGCAGTTTATTTGGCACGACCCGTAGGACTCTGGGCCAGTATGATACAATCAACCATGAAATCGTCGAATCAGGCAGCACCAAGTGAACAGATGAACTGGGTACTTCCTGAGCCACAAGCCAATAAGCAAACGAAACAGACTCGAGTGAGCAAAGGACTCTGNAACAGATGAACTGGGTACTTCCTGAGCCACAAGCCAATAAGCAAACGAAACAGACTCGAGTGAGCAAAGGACTCTGAACTCTAACATACTGCCAGAAAAATAAAGCTATTTTTGCAGTTCTCTATATATTTGACAACCTTTGGAGTTCTCCACTCCAACAGCACACTTTCGACAATAAAATGTAGTGTCCAACTTTGACATCAGACAGCCAATGGGAAGTTAATACCTAACTATAAACAGTGTAATAAAACTGTATTTAACTTCCTCAACTGTAATTAAAGATTTTTAACCTANAACAGATGAACTGGGTACTTCCTGAGCCACAAGCCAATAAGCAAACGAAACAGACTCGAGTGAGCAAAGGACTCTAAACTCTAATATACTGCCAGAAAAATAAAGCTATTTTTGCAGTTCTCTATATATTTGACAACCTTTGGAGTTCTCCACTCCAACAGCACACTTTCGACAATAAAATGTAGTGTCCAACTGTGACATCAGACAGCCAATGGGCAGTTAATACCTAACTATAAACAGTGTAATAAAACTGTATTTAACTTCCTCAACTGTAATTAAAGATTTTTAACCTATTTGTAGAGACTTGAAAATTTCGCGAATCCATTTTAGGACAAGCCAAGCTTCAAACACTTGTACATTTAAGTTATGATTGCAGTTGGGTGAGTGAAGGTATTTGGGCGGCTCTTAAAAGCGAGATCTTTAGAGCCGATGAGGGTAAAGCGAGGTGAGTATGGAGCAGCGCCGGAATGAAAGGGCGGGGGAAACGTGAGATCCCGGAGGAAACCCGCCCACCAGCCGCATCGTCCGGCACGATTCCCACATTCCCACATGCGAAAATTCGGGGGCAACCCCACCAGGAATCGAACCCAATTCGCTTTATGTGGGAGGCGAGTAGTTCTGACCACTACACTACCGCTGCCCCGGAATATAAATGATGTGGTTTTTCAGTTGCCGCAAAATGTTTNGAATGACTAAATTTTAACCTGCAGTAGAGAACCAGATTTTTTGTGAGTTTAATTGGTGCAAGGATGTACTTCAAACACATGTAAATGTATATCGTTTTAGACTTTTCCATGAACACGCTTTTGTTTGGAGCTGTGGAAGTACATGTATAACGCTCCGTCATATATCAGGACAAATAAAATATGGTTTGTGTGTCATGTTACTGCAAGCAGAATGTAATTTCAAAAACGAATAATGCCTCGCCAGGTGAGGGATTTATCTTAGTGGACGTTATTTTCTGCTGCCTACAGCGTAAATCATTAAATCGACTTGGTGTGCAAGATCCCAGACACCGTGACTCAAAAGTGATCGCCCGTTCGGTCACGCATTAACACAGAGTAGATAAGTACGCAGAGACGAAATTATGCGGAGTTTCCTTCTGCATGGGCGTACACACTCGCGGATTAGCAGCGCGAGAATCTTAGGACCGGCCTTGTGTGTGATTGGCTACAGCGTGCTGCGAAAGATTCCCTATTGGCCGGGCTGCCTCCTGGGAAGTAGGATACCAGGCGGTGATTGGCGAGCGGCGTTCCGACATGTTGCCGGCCAGTGACGCCATTTTGGTGGCGTGTGAGGGTGGAGTTTGCTATATAAGCAGTTATTTCCCCTCTGCAGTCTTACCTACTTTGTTGTATTAATTAGTGAGCCGACGTTTTGCCATTGTGTAAAATTTTGATGAGTTTTTTACTTTTGTCTAGTGTACATTATGTAACCATTGAACAACATAATGCTTTATAAAGACGTTACCATTAGCCATTCATAAACTAAAAGTGTGGTAACTTTCACAGAACAGATTACTTGCTGGAAAGACTCGCAGCATTACGTACTGTAATTACTTACTTTGTACGGTACTGGTCATAAATATCATACATGTGCAACATGTCCACGATCGTGGATATAGTCATTGATCGGGTTGAGGAGTGGTGTAATCAAACTAGTAAATATTAAATCCCCAAAAAGAAATAATTTATATTCCCATAGAATGACGCAAAATATTTTTCACTTTGATATTCTTAAGGATGTTATGTAGCATTTCGCACAGATGTAGCTATTTATGCGTGACCGACCGAACGTTATTTCAACAGAGCAAAGTCATTGAAACACGATACCATTGTCTGTCCTGCAATTCACTTATAATGGACCATTTTCCTCGAGTCATTTCAATAGATAATATTTGCGTTGTTGCGCTTTGCGGTTAGGTGAATGGGCGATCATGCCTAAAAAGCGAAAGCTGGTCGTTACTCACGTAGGAGGGAAACGGAAGAGAGTGGAACTGAAAGGAAGGTAAATTTGTCGTGCCAAACGTGCTCGCCCACAATTGGGTTGATGTGACGCGGGCCGCTCGACAAAATGGTGGCCTGAGCTCTCATTGCGAGTGGTTCTTCGATGACTGACGCAGATTAACGCCACACCTAGCCACACTTGGGAATCAACCATTCTAAGTGAAGTCACTTCCTTTGGCAGAAATCTGGGATCGAACCTTGGGTTTGGTCATATTTACTGAAACTTAAAACGGTCTAACTTTGGTTCGGAGCGGGCAACTTTCGCCTAAAAGAATTAATATCGTCTTCTAATTTGTAACTACTGCAAACATTTTTTGTTATATTTCTTGGGCTGTTTACAAAACGCATCACAGATGGAAGATGTTTTTTAAAAAGCTACAAAGGTGAATACCATATTCGAGCATCTGGGGGGCCGCGGTGGTGTAGTGGCCGGACTACCCGTCTCCTATCCATAGACCAAATATTAGGTAGACTGATCTCGCTGGCTGTGCACAACCAGTCTCCGTGTCCCAACATTGAATTGATTTTCTGCCAGACGACTAGTGAAAACAGCAAAGTTTGGAATTCAGGATAGAAAACTTATTAGTACACAAGTTGATAGCGCAGTATGTATACTGCTTCTAACCAGTTTGTAAAGCAGTTCGATCAAATACAATTTCGTAAATAGTTTTATTCATATAAAAGTGCTTGTCTATTGAAAATCGAAATATTAACAAACGCATTTATCACTGTTGACCATGTGACTTTGACAGTGGTGTTGCTTTGGGGTAGGCCAATGTTGGGTGCATGCGTAGAAGACCTCATCTTTAGTCTATGCTCCCACCTAGGTGAAACGGGTTCGATTCCCGGAGGGGTCACACCCGTATTTTCGCACGTGGAATCGTGCCGTACGATGCCGCTGGTTGACGGAATTTGTCAGGGATCTTCCGTTTCCCCCACCCTTGCTCCATAGTCCGCTTTACCCTCATCGGCTCTCAAGATCTCGCTGTTAAGACCCGTCCAAATCTCTCCACTCCATCTCTGCACTGCAACATCTGTAGCCAAAGTTATTTTTAAGGGCCAAAGTTACGCGTGTTATAAGACATTTAAAGTTAATTTAATGAGTTGTAATTATTTAACTAGACTGTAGTTTTACAAATTTCTGCTTATAGAGAAACTGCTTACGCATGTAACCTAACCCTAAGTGAAATTTAAAACGACATTTTCAAATTCCTTAACCAGGCTTCCATCCAGTAACCACCACAGTCCATGTAACTCCCAGCTACATATAAAAGGCGAGAATCAAACTTATAATTACAAACGTTTCGGATCACAACTGTGACAAGGAAGACCTCAGAAATGCTACGTATACATTTATCACAGACGGACGATCTCCGGTTCTCTTAACTTGTAGCAGACGGAGAATTAGTTTCGAGGGCTTGCAACTAAACCAAATTTAACTCGCTGTTTTAAAAATGTGTTATATGTAGAGACCTGAAGAATTCGCGAATTCATTTAGGGAGAAGCTGGAATTCAAAACACGTGCGTTTATGTAACTTCAGCCATTGGTCCACACGGTGTTTGACACCTCCTGGTGGACGGTGTCCAATTGCCGCCTTTCACTGGGACGGCAGACAACCAATGTGCAGTTGGTATCGGCATATTTGTACATAAGACTGGAGCGTCTAGCCTGCAGGTCATTGAACTCGCGATTTTTTCAGGTCTCTAGTTATATGCTATGATTAGGGCCAGTGACTTTTCGCGTAAAAATCGGAGCACACAGTAGACTTCAATACTATAAAAACACCTCAGCTGTTGGCATACCTCCATTGGCTGCTGGTTCTGTGTCCGTCTTTGACCAAGCCACTCAGGACCAAGTAACTCCGACACTGAACCTTCGTGATTCGTGCGCAAACGGTTAACACGGGCAAGAACATTTTTTAGCCAATCAAAGAAGTTGAACAGCGCTTTGGACTGTATCTTGTCTCGAAATCTTTTCGCGAAATGTCGCTGCCCCTAACTATGATTAAGTACTCAAACACCCTTCTGTATAGGCCTGCTTGAATGTAATATATACTGCCCGTTTTACAATTACGCAGTCGTGTATACATATGACGGAAGCGGACAACGTAAAACACTCCGTGTTCCATCTCCAATGGGACCCATGCGTCTCGATACGTGCGGAATAACGTAAGGAAGTCGGTTAACTCCCAACTCTTCCGTGTCCGAGAATCCACATGGCTGGAAGGAANCACGTATACGTGCGGAATAACGTAAGGAAGTCGGTTAACTCCCAACTCTTCCGTGTCCGAGAATCCACATGGCTGGAAGGAATCGAGTGTTCAGTTCTACGATATTCGTTTTATTGGCCATTGTTGCTCACAAGAAACAAAGGTATGGTTTTACTGCTACAACTATATATTTTGTTCTAATAACCATATGTGTATGGCTTTCGCAGTACTTTTTATAGCATATTAAATACCCTATAAATATTTAAAAACTAAGTGTGTATTTAATAAAACTTTTGCAGGTAATTGGTAACACCAGAGTTTTTTTTGTATGCTGCAGATTGATAAGTGTATTTACGTATTATAGGATAGGTGAAATGCGTCATTGTTCGTCCTTAGTAACCGTTTACGTTTTCCATGACCATTTTATTATCCATGTGTGTATTGTAGAACGGGCCTNTGTATGCTGCAGATTGATAAGTGTATTTACGTATTATAGGATAGGTGAAATGCATCATTGTTCGTCCTTAGTAACCGTTTACGTTTTCCATGACCATTTTATTATCCATGTGTGTATTGTAGAACGGGCCTAATATAAAACGCATTTATGTGATAATTATTCCGAAACAGCGCAATTTAAAGCGGAATAAAATTTAAAATAATGAAAAAAATATTACATTCAGCCGTAAAATTTGTTGGGGTAGATCACAGTCGAGTGTAGTTTACATGCTGTCTTCTAGAGACTTCCCTCCCCATGACAGACACAGTGCAAAAGGTTTGTGTTGGCTTGACATTCTGTGTTTCGGCGCGCTGGCCGAATTTACAATTGAAGTATGGTTTGACGTGTAGGCCACTATCCCAGTAGCCTTCAGTCTCTGAGATGTACAGAATGATTGAATAGCCCCGACAATGCAGCAGGGGCCACGGTGGTGCAGTGGCTTGACTACTCGCCTTCCACCTTGGTGAACCAGGTTCGATTCCCGGCGGGGTAGCTCCCGGATTTTCGCATGTGGAAATCGTGCCCTTTCATTCCGGCGCTGCTCTATACTCTACTCAATCACCCTCATCGGCTCTCAAGACCTCACTGTTAAGAGCCGCCTAAATATCTTCACTCACTCACCGACAATGCGCGGTACGAGTTACAGGACAACGAACTGAACATTTTACGACAGGGAACCCATGGGTGGTTTGGCCGCTAGGACGTGTTGCGTATCGCAGCGCTTTCAGACATAGGACGTGCGGTTAACTACGAATTTAATAGGGGGTTACGCCTCTAGTAACATCCGAGAAAAGTATTTCCGTACGAATACCAGGTGCCTTTGGCATTGCGCACCGATCTCTGTATCGCCGATGTATGCTTTGTAATGAAGTTGGAGGCCGACAATGCAAACGCTTTTGTAATCCAGGTCGTTATGCTTTTGTTATGTGTTTCTATGTATAAGTAATATACTTACACACGTTTCATTTATAAATGTATTATTTTATGTAATAAATATTAAGAAACATTATTAACTTGTATACATTTAATATTTTTAATTTACAGTACTGAAAAAAATTTAAATTATAAAAATCCTCTCTTTGTAAATGAAAAAGAAATTAATTGCATATCATAACTTGCCCTGAATGAGCACATTGCAAATATTTAAACGCCTACTGTAAAGGCAAGACAGTGACATTTTTCTTCAAACTGTTGCAACTTCTTGCAGTAGGCGCCCACTTAAACTGCGTTGCAGAGTGTCTGAATTGCACATTTCCCCTCGAAAATATCACAAGTGCGTCCACTGGGCTAAAGAACTCACACTTCAGACGAGACCTGTCGAGTGATTTCAAGACGTCATGCAAGTTACGAAAAACATTTCAGGGCACTACAGCCTACCTAAAAAAATACGTTTAAAAGCGGTGTATCCCTAACTATATGCGTCAGATACATGCAGAGATACTCAAGACCCCTGTGGTGTACTTTGCCACAGACTTTCCCCCAATAAAGAGAAGTCGCCGCTTAAAGCCCCATGGGTAGAGACCAAAAAAATTAGCGAGTTCAATGACCTGCAAGCTAGACTCTACAGTCTTATGTACAAATATGCCGATATCAACTGCACATTGGTTGTCTGCTGTCACAGTGGAAGGCGACAATTGGACACCGTTCTCCAGGGGGTGCCAAACATCGTGTGGATCAATGGCTAAAAGTTATATAAATGAGAACTCTACACGGCAGTTCAGAGCCTTACGCATAGTGGTGATGGTGCACTTGATGTGCGTGGCATTGTCGTCCTTATCGCTCCCGCGCTTCTCGGCCTTAGACGCGGAAAGTAGCTCACGGTAGGCTGGCTCCTTAACTCACGTGGATAATACTGATTATTTCAGTTACTAAATCTGACTTATTTGCCTGTGAATTATACTGAGATCCAGGAGGCGTCCATTCCCGATTGGTAGAGACCTGAAGAATCCGCGAATTCATTTTGGGACAAGTTGGAATTCAAAACACGTGCGTTTATGTAACTTCAGCCATTGGTCCACACGGTGTTTGACACCTCCTGGTGGACGGTGTCCAATTGCAGCCTTCCACTGTGACAGCAGACAACCAATGTGCAGTTGATATCGTTATGTTTGTATATAAAACTGTAGAGTCTAGCCTGCAGGTAATTGAACTCCCGATTTTTTCAGGTCTCTACCGATTGATCACTATAACAAAGGTGTAATCTACTCAGATTGGGAAGCTCAATGATTTTAGTTTGGTAACTTAAATTTTTCGCCTCTAGATAAGCGCTTGTGTCGCATACGTACCAGATTTTTTCTATTTTCTACGTTAAAAACAAAATAATCACTATAATCATAAATCAAATCTAAAATAACTGCATAACTAATTTAAAAAAATTATCTTTTATAATTTACGTAGCCTAAAATTTTAATTAAAGTGGCCTCTTTCGAACACTGTGGACCTAGCAGTGGAAATTTCCCCTATGCCAAACTCTCCTTTAAGAAAACTCGTTATGTTCCTAACCTAAGTAGAATTAACATCACTATGACTCGCACGTCAATAGCAGTGTTTACAACTGCATTTAGCTGCAGCGGAAAGCGCAAAGCGTTAACTCTTCCAGTCAGAGGCGATTTAATTTATGACTTCCGGTGTCCCAAACAAGATACATTTACATGTTGTTTCAGACCAAATGGTACAAACAACTTGAGTTGATTCTCTATGAAAAATGGGCCGAAAAACCATAATACGACTAATAGCCGAAAGTTATTACTGAGGGAGGTACGCGCCTCAATACAAGCGAGTGGTAAACGCTTTTATGAACATAATATGAAACTACAATATATTAAACAACACGTTCTGTATAGCGTTTATTATGAATGAAGCTGTTAAAAGTGTGCACTTTTGTTTGGTTATATCATCCCTCAAACGTTACTAAAATTGAACGTGGCATGAATTTAATTTTCGAAAATCTGTAACCACGCATTTTAATCAATAATTTTCGACAGATTATCAACTACCATGCTCAGATTAGCAAAAAATGTTGCTTCGGTGTAATGCTCTCAGACTTATTGAGTTATAACGCCTTACAGCTATGCAACCTGTATAATCATATCTAAGCTTTGTCTACGTGCGGGTGCAGTGCAAAATTAACTAATCCAGTGTACTGTTGTTCAATCGGGATTTAGGTCATGTACGCCCTTCCAGTCACACATGCACCGAACGACAACTGCAAAATAACATCAATAATAATAATGCAGCAGTAATAATAACAAAATAACATAGTACCTAACAGATGTGTATTATGTTTGCTAGTTATACGACAGTTATTTGTTCGGCTATTGTGTTCATTTAGCCGAAACTGTTTCAATAATTGTTGAAAGTGGTGACTTTGGACGTCAGCAAACAACCAGCAACGCCACAGCAAGGATTGCCGGGTTCTTCCCCAACATGCCTGGTTTATTTCAAATTAAGTTGCAGGCGTTCATGATCTGCGGCAGAAGGTCCTCTTGTCGTTCCACAGGGGTTTCGTACACCAGACTATTTAAATGGCGTCACAGGAAAAAAAATGCAAGCGGACATAGACCGAATGAGCGCGCAGGCCATTCGATGGTGTCGTGGTAGCCAATCCATTTGTTGACAAATGTTTCATTCAGACGTGCCATTGCAGTGGCGCTTCTATGTGCAACCACATGTCGCGCCTGACAAGTGGAACGTCTTCCAATAGCAGAGGCGATGTCTAGCTCCGGTCAACCGATTAGGAAGTACAGTCGATCCTATGAAGTTTTCGTCGATTTCGCCACACCACACGTTGCTTGAGAGCTCGTGCCGACGTAGAATGCGGACTTTCCTCGGCCCAGGTGTGTGCTGAATGACCGTTAAATATCCCGTCCTGCGTCAAAGTTGCCTCGTTTGCGAACATCACCAAATTTTCGGAGTGAGGTACCATAGCACACTGTTGGAAGAACTACAAGCAAACCTGAAGTCGTCTTGGGTAGTCGTTCGGGGACAAATGTTGTGAGTGTTGTAGGTGATAGGGCCGTAGAAACTGCTCATGGAGAATGCGCCACATTGTCGTATTCGAGTTCATGTGTACTAGTCGAAGGCGCATTACTCGCAGCGTCGATAACATCATCATCATCAAGCGCAGGTGTCCTCATGTTCCGCACATGGTTTTTTCTCTTCTTTGCCAGCAATGAACCGGTGTCCCGAAGCCGCTGGCGAAATCGGAACGTTTGGTGGCTGGGATGACGACGTTGCGGAAACGTCTCTGTGAACAGCCGTGATGCTGATCTGCGGTTTTTTTCCCTAACATACCCTAATTCTAAGTGTTAGATGTACGTCCGAGGTAGGGACGGGAGCTAAGTGCGTCTCAGGATTAGGCCCCTTACGCCTACAGGGGAAGGAATCCATGCAAGGAGCCATGCATCGCGGCAGAGAGGGATTGTGCAGCCATGGCCGCGTTTGTGGTCATTACTACCTCCTTAGGTGTAACTAAGTTAACCTATTAACTAAGAAGAGAAAGGGAAAAACCGGCATAGGCACCATAAAAACCCGTTTTGCCAGAAAATAGTTAAAAATTATTTAATGCATTTATATAAAATGCTACAGGAGACAGAGATAGGTACGAACTATTATCTTTATTAGTTGGTAGAGAAGTACTAGTAGAGAGGGGGGCGGGATATTATTTGTTTCCATTGTGAATGTTGGCGTTGGTTTAACCACAGTAATGCTTGCACACCACTGAAGGAAGGGGGGGGGNCCCGCTCCCCTTCTGAATCCCCAGTGGATTCCTGAAAATTTAAAAAGAATATATATATATGAGCTGCCGGTAAGTGTCTGCTGTTCAACCCTTGAAATTAGCAGCAATGCATTTGCATTGCATTGCATAGGGTTTATTAACGCCACCCGGTGTTGAGCTCTAGCGAAGTGCTTCATTCCATTGCACCTACCAGAACACACTGACACACTCACACTACCAGGTATGTGGAACACATGGTTATCGATAGCAGGCTCACGATTATCTTATTGGGTTTGCCGTAGGTGCATTACCTTCTGCAAACACACCAGCCAAAGCTTAGCAGTCAGGCTGGTCAACGTACGCAGCACAGGCTGCATAGCTGTGTGGCGAATGCTTAATGCTGTCATTTGGCACGATTCATGTGTGGCTGAAATGACGCACAGGGCCTAAATGCCGACTCAACAGCAGTGCACTGAATTAGTTATATTTGTACTACATCTGCGCGGTAGAGAAACCATTTAACCTAAGTTACACAGGTCGCATAGTTGCAAGGCATTATAACTCAACATTCCACAAAAAAAAGAATTTCATATAGAACTGATGGCCTCACAGCGTTACATCAAGTCACCTTTTTTGTTAATATGAACATGGTAGTTATCACTCTGTCGAAAATTATTGATTTAAGTGCGTGGTTACAAATCTCGAACATTACAATGACGCCACGCTGAATTTTACTAGTGTTAGAGGGATGATATTACCAAAAAAAAAGATGTACACATTTAACAGTTTCGTTCATATAAATGCTATACCAGAATTTGTCATTAAATATCCCGTTGTTTCTGATTTTTGGTCATAAAATCATTCCCAACCCTCTTGCATTAACAGTGACTACTTTCCCCAATAATCGCTTTCGGCTATTAGTAGTATTATGATGTTCCGTCCCATATTTCATAAAGAATCACTTCACGACGTTTGTACCATTTCGTATTAAACAACCCCAATTTGATATAGTGCTGTACTTTAGCAGAACAGTTTGTTATCAGAATCAATATGATGTAAACTTTGAGTTCGACTATAATGAAATAAACCGAGAATACATAGTACAAAACTTTACAAATGAATCACCTCAGGAAATACCATTGGGCGTCGAGCCTTGCAGTGTATAGTACCAACCAATAATAAACAGCTTGTGCATTATGTACACAATTATGAACACAGGTTTAAAATGGGTTAAATTGGTTAAATCGCTAAAGTATGACAAAAAGCACTTTTGGATAAGACTATTTACCAGTGATCAAGGTGCACTCATTTGCAAAAAATTAATCACCCTGAAACTGCCATCGTATGGACATGTAAGTGTGTACAGACACAGAACATATTGTAGTATGTACACAGAAAATGTTAAAATATTGTACCACAACAACCATGTATTTCAGCGGACCAACACTTCCAGGATGAACTTAGCATGGTGTTGGACCACCCGTAATACGGAGACAGGCAGCGATACGGTCGGGCATGGAGGCATACTGCTAACGTTTGACGTTCTCATCAGGAAGATCCTGCCAAATCTGCCGCGGTCGCCGCTGGTCGAAGATAACATCCAATATTGCCCTAGACGTTCTGGATGGGTTAGATTTCTGGATGCATTTCTGGCCAAGGAAGCATGTTGACATCACGAAGGCAGGCCAGAGATACCCATGCTGTGTGAGTACGGGAATTACCCTGCTGGAAAATGGGGTTGTCAAGCTACACCACGAAGGGGAGCGAACATGGTTGCAGAATTTCCAGGCCGGATCGCCGCACCGAAGGGTTCCCTTCAATCACCACTAGCGGTGTGCGGGAATCGTAGGGAATGACATCCTACACCATGACACCTCTCTTTGGGGCGATGTGCCGCTCAAAACGAAGCGTGTACCACAGCGCTGGCCTGGTCGTCTCCAGACTCGAATCCAGCGGTCGTCTGTATCCAGACAGAACCGTGATTCGTCGCTGAACACCACTCGTCGCCAATCCACAAGCTGTCGTGCTGCCCGTTTCCGGCAGAAGGTTGCACGTTCTCGGCGATGCTCAGGTCGTAATGGAAGACCTCGTAAGGGACGTCGCGACGACGGATCCTGCTATGCTAGCCGCTTGGAGATAGTACTGGTGAGCACAGGCGTTTCCCCAGCTGCCATGACATGTCCCTGGATGGTGTGCAGCAATGCTCATGGCGTGCTTACAGCCCGTCGCAAGATGAAACGATCCTCCCTGCTGGTGGTCCGCCAGGGTCGACACGAGCCTTCTCGACGTGTGTGTGTGCCCTCCTTTTCCCATTCCGTCCAAAACTGACTCACAGTGTAGGCAGAACTGTTAAACTGGCGAGCAATGCACCAAAACGTCCGAACTTTCCCTCGGAGGCCGGCGATGCGGCCTCTCCCAAACTATTTGAGATGGGCAGCATCTCTGGTCCACACTGCTTACACTGCTACTATGGCCTTATTCGGTTTCTTGCAACTTTGAATGATGGCGGGACATGTGCCTATGCCCCAAGTGGCACATCCACGGAAGCAAATAGCACTAAACGCAAATGGGAAACATGTCGGGCCACGACGATACTATATGGCAACCTTCGTTGCAATATAGTGATTCATTCATGGTAATCAAGTTTTTTGCAAACGAACATATTTTAAGTAAAACTGACAATGGTTAAATAGGGAAGACACAAGGTAATCCTTCTGTATTAGAAGATAACGTGGAAATAATTTGGAATTTCTGTACGCGTAGCGCAACATGTCATTAGGAAGATGAAGTCTGCAGTTGGGAGTTCTTAAATCTAGAATTATACAAAATATTATTTTTTTCAGCAAGTTGGTTTTTGCACCGCATAACAATAACTGGGTTAAGCGCCGGAATGTCAGGGCGAGGGAAACAGGAGAACCTCGAGAAAACACGCTGGTCGGCGGGGTAATGCAGCGGCTAGAGCGCTTGCCTTCCACCAAGGCGAACCGGGTTCGGTTCCCAGCGGTATCAGTGCTCATCTTTTCACGTGGTAATCGTGCCGGACGATGCCACTGGTCGGCGGGTTTCCTCGGGTGTCTCCCGTTTCCCCCACTTCTGTGACCCCACTCTGCTCTATATTCACCCCGCTTCACACTCATCAGCTCTCAAGACTTCGTTTTTAAGAGCCGCCAAAACCTCTCTACTCCACTTATAACTCTAATCATTACCTAATTTCTTGTTAATGGCAACATTTTTTGTGTGCATTTCATAACAAAATAAAAGGCTATTCACGTCATTTCAGAGACTCCATTGATTAAGTCTTTGAGTGTTGCTCTGATAATGTTTAGTGAAGAAGAACTGTTCGAGATGTATTCACAAAGTAAATAAGTGGTATTTTAAATATCACGAATTTGTCAGTCAAAACAAATTTAAGAATTTTTTAGTGGCACTTTGTTTTCCTTGGTTGCTTGTGAAACCGAGTGGGTAATGGCTATAAATTCCGTAGTCTATGCAACCGTAGCATTTTTGAAACAGTATATATGAAACTATATTTATCAGAAACTTTTGCGACATCGCTTCCAGCACGCTGTCTTATAGGGAATCAATCTCATACAGAATGCAGCGTTAAAAATAAAGTTTCATAATTAAATATGTACAATTTAACTGTGCATATATTATAATGAAATATATGCTTACCTAGCTTTTGTCTAAGCCCTATCCATCTACATGATACAGCATAAAATAATTATGATTACTGTAAGCGTTACTCACGAAAAAATAACATTCATTCGTGGTGATAGAAATTTTGACGGTTTCAAGTAATATATATTTTTGTTCAAATTTAGCAAGAATGCGTGCATAAGTAACAGTTAAGTGCCACGTTATGACTAGCATTTGACGCTTATTTTGTGTTCAGTAATTTTTTATTGGTTCCAAATTGACGATTAATGAGTGACTTAAAATGACACTGACAATCTTTTAGTGGGAAATGGTTGTAATTGGACAAGCTTCAAAATATCAGCGAAGAAGTCACCGTCTAGAGTGTTCAGCAAATTTCATTTCTTGGAACTACTCGTGCCTAAGTGAAGGATAGAACCTCTAATTCAAAAAACGTAAATTTAACTGATTCTAGGGTTGGGTGTAACGATTTACCTTCAAAACTACTCCAAAAAAGAATGCGAGTAAAGCAAATTACTAACCCATGGGCCTGTCACAACTGGTAATTGCATAAGCTATAATTCTGTTAATGCTTCGTATCCACAAGGTAAATCGTAAATTGGATGGTTACCTTTAATTTAATCGTGGGAAAGTGACTCAACTTTCGTCAAGTGGGGCACTGAAGACTTAGAATGTCTGATCGAGAATTATGTGAACTATCCCACTTCATTCTGTCAAGTTTCCTGCATGACACAATAAACGTCCATGCAACAGATGGGAGAATCGTATTCACTTAAGCAACACTCATTTGTGTGGTGAACCCATCACAGGTAATGTAAATGCAATTACGCGAAAGTGGTTCTTAGTTATTCCTAAATCGTTGCATGAAATGTGTTTGATGATACGTTAGGAACATATAATGGGAGTGAAAATACAAACACGCATTGCATACGTTGCCTTGCCTTACAATTCGTATTAAATTAGTACGGAAATATATACTCATATTCAATAATATTCTCAGTTAAGATTACATATTATAAAAATCGATGCATTTCATGTGCATAAGAAGAGCAAATCATTTGAGCCAAAAATAAATTCACTGTTTATGGACTAAAAAACACGCCCTGTTGACGGGGCCACGGTGGCTGAGCGGTTAGTCTGCTCGCCTCCCACCAAGGCGAACCAAGTTCAATACCCGGCAGGGTCACCGGATTTTTGCGTGTGGGAATCGTGCCGGACGATTCCGCTGGTCGGCAGGTTTTCTCGAGGATCTCCCGTTTCCCTCACCCTTTCAATTTGACGCAGCCCCATACTCTGATCAATCACCCTCACCGGCTCTCAAGACCTCGCTGTTAAGAGCCACCCAAATCTCTTCACTCGCTCACGCCCTGTTGACAAAATATTTTAGTGAGCAAACAAACTTACGGTGAATCAAGTTGACTCGGCTTGTATAACAGAATATGCGTTGGTGTTAACGAAACATGCCTTTAATTTAATTGCAAGTTGAAAAAGCTAGCCATATCTAGAGAATCTTATCAATTCGCGTTATAATTTGGTAAAATGCTAGGAGTCACACAATTATATTTCAGTTTCACAAATGTCATTTGACCTCCACGGACCACACATGTCCTGGAGAAATCTGAACTAATAATATATATTCAGCATACGGGTAGCTTAATTCCATATGGGCAAGCTGAACAAGAGAATGAATGAGCTCTGACTGTGATGGCAGCCAATAAGCAAATTACATCTGCTCGAGCAAACACTGTAGATAAGTCTAGCCTGGTGCCGTTTTATAAAGCGAAATTATGGAACATCAAGTCATACTCTGTTCATCGGACGCAGAAGAATATTTTGTACAGACAAGTTAATTTTTTATATAGGCTGTTAATTACAGCTGAAAACGTATAAAGAGCCACATATTAACACGTATTCTAATCCCAAACTTGGAAGTTAAAAGTTGGAACCACAGAGTAGATAAGTACACGAATAAAAGACGTGGTGGTTCCTTTGATGCGGCTGTGCCCATTCTCTGATTGGCTGCGCGAGGCTCTGGGGATGAGCCTTGTATCTGATTGGCTACTGCATGCTGAGAAACGTTTCCTATTGGCCAGACTGTTGGCTGGCGAGTAGGTTAGCAGGCGCTGGCGGGCGAAAAGCAATTAATTTTGTTGGCCAGTGATGCCATTTTGCTGGCGTGTGCGGCTGCAGTTCGCTGAATAAGCGGCTGTTTAACCTCTTATATACTTTGTGATAAAGCCTTACCATATAACTCAGGGTTGTTACTATGCACTCTTAAGATAAATTAAAATTTTTTTTTAATAATTGTTTTCTCTCAGAACATTTTTTTATCAAGTTGGTATGTGTAACAGTAGCATGGCGACATCAAGTCGTGTACAAAAATGTTTCCATAAATATGTGATATTAATTCAACATTTGTTGGCACTCCGAAACCGGATGTACGTAGTAAACAACCGCACCTTGGTGTTATCATGTTTATTAAATTGTGAACGTACTTTTCTTGTGCCGTTGATGTGAAGTAAAATCGATAAACAAAAATAGTGTGTGCCGAAAGTGTTGTTATGGCTGCCATTACCATCGAGATTCAGTTAATCATATTCGATTACGTGATTGAGAAGATCAACGAAGTTACAAGTTTCTTAAATGAAGCAAGCAGTGACCATGAATAGTTTGAAGAGTTCGTGATTGCTTTTGAAGAAATATCAGAAAAGAAACAAGAATTTCAGGAAAACTATTTTGCATTGTGTGCGTACCCACCGAAGGCAGAGGTACCAAGCATTTCAACGTTAAAGTATAATCGGTGTACAACCAGGCAGTATGAGCTAACGAGTCGCAGCGGTCAACCTCGTGCAATTTTGTCGCCATTGCTCTTGCCAGTTTTCTCCAGAAATAAGGCAGAATGGACCTCGTTCGTATAGATGTTTACATCAATAGCACATCAAGATGAGTCCCTAGCAAATGTTCAAAAATTACACTTCCTCATTGGTTGCCTCAAGGGAGAACCGAAGGAACTCGTGTGTAATTTACCTCCAACTTCAGAGAACTACGGCTTAGTTTGGACGGTTCTTGAGAAGAAGTTCAAGAACATATGTACGTATTTCCGCAACCATACATGTGCAAAATATTTTACATGTACCGCCTGTCACCTCATCACCAGAGTTATTATCACACTTTGTTAGTGTGGTTAGAGAGAACTTCAATGCCTTGCAGGCTGAAAGCTTTCCTATTAAGGAATGGTGTTCTTAATTGTTGAACATTACAGGAGAAACTGGAGCCTGCACTTCGCCAAGCATTCGAGCTTACTGTAGACCAGCAACTGCCAACATGTGAGCAATTGCTATCCTTCCTCGGGCGTCGGGCAACAGCACATGAAAGTATTTAGTTGCTGTCTGCTCATGGTTTAGCATCACAATATGGTCAGCCAAGGAAAATGCAGTTGAAAGCACAACCGTCTTGTACTAAGGCAGGCATGAAATCACAATCATGGCGAGGCACAACATTAGTGGCAGTGGAAAATGATGAACAGTGTGTTGTGTGTGATGAACTCAATTTAATTTACAAATGTGATAAGTTTTTGTCGTTATCTACAGATGACAGGGTGCAACAGGTGAAGGAGCAGAAATATTTTATTTAATTGCCTGAAGGGAGGTCACACTTCACGAATGTGTTTGTCAAAATGTTTGTGTAGAATGTGCAATGGTAAAAATCATTCATTTCTTTATTTCACTAAACAAAATTATGGCACTGGTCAGGTGTGCACAGAGTCTGAAGATAGTGAAGGCGCTTCACTCTTCCCATGATAGTGAAAAGCAACATATTTTCGTGTTGTTACAAACTGCACTTCTGCATGTGTGTGATGAGAGAGGAAACTTTCAGACTGTAATAGTGTTCTTAGATGGTCTCTCGCAGACTTCATTCGTCACTGAAGAGTGTGCGCAGAGGTTGGGTTTGCCACGTCACCATCAAGCAGTAGAATTTGCATGTGTTAGACAAACCTTAGTGTGTGGTGCTAAAGGTGTAGTGTCATGTTCAATATGGCCAGTAGACAGCTGGAAAAAAAAACTGTTTTATGTAAGAGCTATTGTTCTCACGAACATAACACATTCTATGTCATCTTCAACAATTGCTTTAGAGAGAATGTAACACCTTGCAGACTTTAAACTGGCAAACCCCTCATTCAATGTCCATGGGCCAGTTGATATGCGGTTTTCAGCTGACATAGTTAGCGAAGTTATGACTGGTGCCAAAATCCCAGGTGTGCCTCATGCATTTCATTCAGTCTTTGGTTGGGTGGTGACTGGAAAGGCCACCTTGTGAACCATGTGGAAATCGTGTAACACCTGTGTCATTTCTTGTTCGAACTAACTTGGACATGGAGCTTAGAAGGTTCTGGGAGATTGAAGAGGTCCCAGCTATTAATATGTCACAAGATGACAATCATTGTGAGGACAATTTTGTCAACCTATACCAGGGCACCAGATGGTAAGTACTTTCTTCAACTGCCATTTGGACTGTCTGCTTTTGAATATGGAAACTCTTATAGCAGATCTTGACCAGATTCAAACATCTTGAAGCAAAATTTTGCAGGATTCCAAAATTGGCTCATGAGTACAAGGCCTCCATGGAAGAATATGAGGAACTTGGTCACATGACACCATTGAAGAGCATGCCAGAATATCAAACTGCAGGCACAGTGGACACCAGTGATGCTCAGAAGCCCAGTGTTGCGCACATGCACATTATCCCTCATCACTCAGTATATAAAGAGAAAAGTTCATAACCAAGGTACGTGTTGTACTCGATGACCCAGCAAAGACAGCTAATGGTGTTTCATTTAATGATGTACTCAGTATTGGTTACAGGCTTCAGAAGGAAATACCTGAAATAATCCTTAATTTTTGTGTATCACATGTCGTCTTCACAGCAGATATCTGCAAAATGTACTGTCATATTCTCATTCACCAAGACGACTGCAGACATCAGTGCATATTGTTGCGACATTCCTATGATGAAGACATTCAGATTTATCAGTTAAACACAGTTACCTATGGACTGGCCTCCTCTCCATACCAGACAGTCACAACTGTGCAACAGCTGGCTCTCGATGAAGGACATCTGTATCCGAGAGCAGCACAAATGTTACAGCATGACATATTTGTTTACGGTATTGTTAGTAGAGCAGCATCACTTCAAGCAGCCCAAGCTCTCAAGACAGAGCTTACATCCCTCCTGGCATTGAGAGACTTTGAGCTATGGAAATGGTCTTCGAACAACCCAGGTATTCTATAGTGTCCCTGTAAAGCAACGGGAGGTGCTGTGCAACTTTGATGGAGATTCCAGCCCTATCCTGAAGGTACTGGGTGTCCATTGGTGCTCCGAAACTGACGAGCTCACCTACCACATGAGTATTTCTGATCTTTCCATAACTAAGCAAGGCATATTGTCAACAATTGCTAGGTGGTTTGATCCATGTGGTTGGGTGTCCCCAGTAGTTGTTTGGGTAAATATACTGCTTCAGAAACTTTGGACATTAGGGCCGGATCGGGATGAACCTGTTCATAGAATCATTGTTTACAAATGGTTGCATTTTAAAGGGTCACTGAATTATTTAGCAAGTGTAAGAACTCCTAAGTATGTTTGGGTCATTGATTTTTAAAGTATTCAGTTTCGTAGCTTTTGCGATGTCTCCGAGAAGCCGTATGCTGCTGTACTTTATTTTAGTGAAGCAGATGCCAAAGGTGTGGTTTCAGTACAATTGGTAATGTCGAAATCCAAGGTTGCACCTCTAAAAACTCTATCTATTCCAAAACTTGAGCTTTCTGGGGCATTGTTGTTGTCCAGGTTGTGGAGCTATGTAAACACATTGTATGTGAACATGATAGCAGATGTTGCTCTCTTCATGTGGACAGATTCTACCACTGTCCTCTCGTGGCTTAAGTCTTGTCCTCATAAGTTCAACTCAATTTTGGCAAACAGTGTGTCAGAAGTTAAAACATTGGTGTCTCCAAAAGCATGGCGATATGTGCCATCTGCATACAACCCTGCAAATTTGACATCAAGGGGTTCACTTCCAGACTAGTTGGTGAACAGTTGATTGAAGGACTCTGAAGGAAATTTACCTCCATATCGAGTTGAAGTGTTTTGTGAAATTGAAACTTGCGGGAAGAAACCAGTGTAGGTATTTGTTCGAGTTGCTGAATCCAACCAGGCGGGTGGTGTAAAGTTGTTGGAGACCTGTTCCACCTTGTCACTCCTGAAAAGGGTGACTGCCTGGCTTATCAGAGCTCGAGATGCATTTCAAAACAAACCTCATACAACAGCTCACTACCTGACATATGAAGACATTCAATCGGCATTGGTGTTTTTAGTTTTGATTGTGCAACAGTACTACCTTTCAGATGAAATTAGGCTACTTAAAAGAGGTGAAAGTTCCCATACTCTTAAAAGTTAACACCCTTTCTCGATACCCAGGATGTTGTCAGGGTGGGCGATATATTGCAACATGTGTCCTTAGGTAATGGATCCGAACACCCAATTTTGATTCCAGGCAAATGTCATTTGGCAATTTTAATTATCAAATTCTTTCATGTTATTTACTTTCATGCAGGACCGCAAATTACCCACTCCCTTATTCAAAAACAATTTTGGATTCTAAGTGCTTGGCGCATCATTCTACCGCAGATACACAAAAGTGTTCGTTGTTNCTTATTCAAAAACAATTTTGGATTCTAAGTGCTTGGCGCATCATTCTACCGCAGATACACAAAAGTGTTCGTTGTTTTAAGTGCAGTCCCAAGGGATTTCTACACTTTCGATAATTTCCTCTGTTGCAGCTCTTAAGTTATTTGTATTACTTAGTGGGACCTCTGCTGGCATGTATTCTGTCCAAAGTACAAATTTTGTTGGTGCAGCACGGCAACTGAGAGAGATATACCAAGTGTTGTTTGCAGAACCAATGAGGCAATCTCTTCAAACACAACTCATTCAGCTCAACATCAGGTGGCACTTAACCATCCTGCGAGCCATTACTTAGGAGGATTATGGGAGGTGGCTATTAAAATTGTCAAGACTCGCATGAGGCGAGTTATAGGTGAACAAGTTCTTACATTTGAGGAGTTTTCAAACATGTTAGCAGAACCAACCACTTTGCCCACTCTCCACTGATCCATCGGAGTTTGACATTCTGACTCCTGGCCACTTTTATGTTGGTGCACCACTTGTTGGCCTGCCTGAATAAAACCTGTAAATAGTGACGAGCAACCGCTTGAATCTCTGGCACCTCGTGTACAGATTGAAGCAGTCCATCTGGACACGCTGGAGCTCAGAGTATCTTCACACTTTGCATCAAAGGACCAAATGGAATGTTTAAGAACCAGACAAAAAGGAAAGTATGCTAGTATTGGTAAAGAACACAAACCTACCTCCCTTCCAGTGGAAGACAGCATGAATTGTCAAGACTCATACTGGTACAGATGGTATTGTGAGTGTAGTTACTCTAAGGACCACAAATGGAACTATGCAATGAACTGTGACAATAATTGGTCAGTTACACCTAGACTAGATCACCTGTGTTGTATAACCCCACTTTGCCTTGTGGTGTAGTTACAAGTGGATGTGATTGTTTTATTCATAATAATTACTTACCAGTGTACTGGGTCAACTGTTTAAGGTGTATAACATGTACTATTTTCGGTGGGCGGTATGTTAAGAATGGTTTTCTCCAAGGACATTTTTTTTATCAAGTTGATGTGTGTAACAGTTGTATGGTGACATCAACTCGCGTACAAAAAATTTTCAATAAATAAGCGGCTGTTTTACCTCTTCTATACTCTGTAACATATACTCTGTGGCCTTACNCGTACAAAAAATTTTCAATAAATAAGCGGCTGTTTTACCTCTTCTATACTCTGTAACATATACTCTGTGGCCTTACGACTAGAGACCTGAAAAATTCGCGAGTTGACTAACCTGTATAATAGACTCTATTGTCTTATGTAAAAATATGCGTATATGAACTGCGCATTGGTTGTCTGTTGTCACAGTGGAAGGCGACGATTGGGCCAGCGTTCTCCAGGAGTTGTCAAACACTGTGTGTGCCAATGGCTAAAGTCATATAAACACACGTGTTTCGAATTCTAGCTTGTCTCAAAATGAATCCACGAATTCTTCAGGTCTCTACTTATGACATAACTCAGCGTCGTTACTCTGCACTCTTAAGATAATTTTAAATTTTTTGTTACGAAATGTTAGTAAACAATTAATAATAAGTGAAATAAGATATTTGGGCCGCTCTTATCATCGAGGTCTTGAGACCCGATGAGGGTGAAGCGAGGTTACTATGGAGCAGTGCCAGAATGAAGAGGTGGGGTAAACAGGAGATCCCCCTGAAAACCCGCCTAGGTGAGAGGCGAGTATTCTAACCACTACACCCGCGGCCCTTTAAAAATGCATAATAATATTGGTAATCGCACTACTATATACGTTTTTATTTCCTGTCAATATCTATGTTTCGTCATAATTCTCGGAACCGTGGCTTCAGGAGTTTCACTTGTGCTGAATGTTAGCCGGTTTGCCACCAGGTGTCAGTTGCACTACCTTCCATTTCTGATATAACATATTCTGACGGTGGAATGTAACTATGTCAGGGTGAAAATGTGTTTGGGCGTGACTCATCGCTGAGTCTTGCATGCGTCCACCGTGAATAAACAGACTGGTGGAATAATTACATGGCCGAGTGGTTTTATTCCTCCCGGAAATGTCAGAGGTTGCTGAATTATTCATGTAATCCAATACCACCCCGGAAAACGCTTTTTATAAGTATCTGTGGTCCTCATTATATGGTATTCTTGTTGTTGTCTGCAGATAAACGTTTATGTTTAATATTCACTAAGTTATAATATGTTAAAAAGCATGTNCGTACAAAAAATTTTCAATAAATAAGCGGCTGTTTTACCTCTTCTATACTCTGTAACATATACTCTGTGGCCTTATGACTAGAGACCTGAAAAATTCGCGAGTTGACTAACCTGTAGGATAGACTCTATTGTCTTATGTAAAAATATGCGTATATGAACTGCGCATTGGTTGTCTGTTGTCACAGTGGAAGGCGACGATTGGGCCAGCGTTCTCCAGGAGTTGTCAAACACTGTGTGTGCCAATGGCTAAAGTTATATAAACACACGTGTTTTGAATTCTAGCTTGTCTCAAAATGAATCCACGAATTCTTCAGGTCTCTACTTATGACATAACTCAGCGTCGTTACTCTGCACTCTTAAGATAATTTTAAATTTTTTGTTACGAAATGTTAGTAAACAATTAATAATAAGTGAAATAAGATATTTGGGCCGATCTTATCATCGAGGTCTTGAGACCCGATGAGGGTGAAGCGAGGTTACTATGGAGCAGTGCCGGAATGAAGAGGTGGGGGAAACAGGAGATCCCCGAGAAAACCCGCCTAGGTGAGAGGCGAGTATTCTAACCACTACACCCGCGGCCCTTTAAAAATGCATAATAATATTGGTAATCGCACTACTATATACGTTTTTATTTCCTGTCAATATCTATGTTTCGTCATAATTCTCGGAACCGTGGCTTCAGGAGTTTCACTTGTGCTGAATGTTAGCCGGTTTGCCACCAGGTGTCAGTTGCACTACCTTCCATTTCTGATATAACATATTCTGACGGTGGAATGTAACTATGTCAGGGTGAAAATGTGTTTGGGCGTGACTCATCGCTGAGTCTTGCATGCGTCCACCGTGAATAAACAGACTGGTGGAATAATTACATGGCCGAGTGGTTTTATTCCTCCCGGAAATGTCAGAGGTTGCTGAATTATTCATGTAATCCAATACCACCCCAGAAAACGCTTTTTATAAGTATCTGTGGTCCTCATTATCTGGTATTCTTGTTGTTGTCTGCAGATAAACGTTTATGTTTAATATTCACTAAGTTATAATATGTTAAAAAGCATGTAACGTGTTCACGTTTGAATGTTGCCTGTTGTTCGTAATTCGATGGCCATAATGCGGCAAGAGCGTGTAATTTACTCCTCCTGGGTTACGTCATCGCAACGCCTACGTCTGTCAGTGGTTCAAACCGAGATGTCCTAACCACCGGACTGGAGAGATTTCTGCGGCTCTTGACTTCGAGGTCTTGAGAGCTGTAGAGGGTGAAGCGACGTGGATATGTACCAGCGCCGGAATGCAAGGGCGGGGGAAACGAAAGATACACACGTAAACCGGCACGATTTCCACGTGCGAAAGCCGGTAGTGACCCAACCTAGGATCGAGCCCGTTTCACCTTTGTGNACGTAAACCGGCACGATTTCCACGTGCGAAAGCCGGTAGTGACCCAACCTAGGATCGAGCCCGTTTCACCTTTGTACTTTGTGGGAGGCGAGCGTTCTAACCACTACACCACCGCGGCCTTCTGAAAAAGTAACCTTCTTAGGTTACNCTTTGTGGGAGGCGAGCGTTCTAACCACTACACCACCGCGGCCTTCTGAAAAAGTAACGTTTTTAGGTTACATATTAGGAACCGCTCAATCGATTACCCCCAAATGTGCCAAACAACTAGTGCTATGAAGAGGTCGCAGTGGCCGAGCAGTTGGACTACTCGCCTCCCAAAAAGGAGAACCGGACTCAATCCCCGGCCGGGTCACTCCCGGATTTTCGCAAGTGGGATACGTGACGGACGATGCCACTAGTCATAGGGTTTTCTTGGGAATATCCCGTTTACCCCGCCCTTTCATTCTGGCGATACTCCATTCTCACCTTATTTCACCCTCATGTGCTCTCAAGACGTCGTTGTTAAGAGCCGCCCAAATCTCTCATCTCAACTCAACTAGTGCTATGAGATAACTTTCCTGTCTGTCTGTGTAGGAGTGTGTAGGTTTGTGTGTCTGTGACTGTGAATGTGTGTGAGACTGTTTGTGTGTGTGTCCTCCCCTTTCAATTTTTGAACCCGTCAACCCAATTTCGCCAAACTCGGTACATTAGTGCATAGTAAAGACACCTGACTTTTATAGTTTTCGACAAAGCCGGGCTCTTACATTAAAAATGGCGACTAATTAATTATTTAGGGTGATATGTCATATCTCGGGGACGATTCACCCAATTTAAACCAAGTTTTGTATGCTGGCAGAGCATTGGAAAGAATAAGATTTTAAAATGGAGGTTGCTGTTGGTATGCCATTTTGGAAGATAACACCATATGAGAAAATAAAGATTTTGCATTATATCTCGAAAACTATTATAATCCAATTGTCACCCAAGCATTGTATATGCCAATACATAGTCACTTTCACTAGCCATTTTGTAAGATAGAGCCACATGAATAAATAAAGTTTCTACGTCATATCTCAGTAAAAAATTAACTGATCCCCACCAAATTTGGCAAACAAGAAGTACTGTGGCAGTTTATCTTTAAATCGTATTTTTTTAAGGGAGTCAGATACTTATTTTCAATATGGCGGTTACATAACTGTTTTAGCTTAGAATGCTATATCATCAAAACCATGTGATCAATTCTAACTTAAATTTATATTCTGGCAGTAGGTTTTACAAATATGCACTGTGTCTACACGGAGCATCATTTGTCCGCCATTTTGGAAGATAGCGCATCAATAAACAGGTTNACGATTCACCCAATTTAAACCAAGTTTTGTATGCTGGCAGAGCATTGGAAAGAATAAGATTTTAAAATGGAGGTTGCTGTTGGTATGCCATTTTGGAAGATAACACCATATGAGAAAATAAAGATTTTGCATTATATCTCGAAAACTATTATAATCCAATTGTCACCCAAGCATTGTATATGCCAATACATAGTCACTTTAACTAGCCATTTTGTAAGATAGCGCCACATGAATAAATAAAGTTTCTACGTCATATCTCAGTAAAAAATTAACTGATCCCCACCAAATTTGGCAAACAAGAAGTACTGTGGCAGTTTATCTTTAAATCGTAATTTTTTAAGGGAGTCAGATACTTATTTTCAATATGGCGGTTACATAACTGTTTTAGCTTAGAATGCTATATCATCAAAACCATGTGATCAATACTAACTTAAATTTATATTCTGGCAGTAGGTATTACAAATATGCACTGTCTACACGGAGCATCATTTGTCCGCCATTTTGGAAGATAGCGCATCAATAAACAGTTTTTACAGCTACTTCGATAAACAATCGACTGATTCCTACCAAATTTGGTAAGCAAGAAGTAGCAGATAATGTAATATTCCATGTTTTAAAAATATCAGGCACTTATTTTCAAAATGGGGCCACATAGGTATCTTAGCTTAAAATTATTTATCGTTGTAACCATGTAATCACTTCTAACTTAACTTTGTATGATGGCAGTAGATATTACATCTACAAACTGTGTCAACACAAAGTATCTTTTGTCCACCATTTTGTGAGACAGCTCCACACGATAAATACATTTTATGTCGTTTCTAGGGAAACAAATCACTAATTCCTATAAAATGTGATAAACAAGTAGTAGTCCGGCAAATGATGAAAATTGTATGTTTTTGTATGGCGGGTACTTATTTAAAAATGGCGGATATATAGATATATATGCTTAGTATGAAATATCGTCGAGACCATTGTAATAAATTCTAACTTATCTTTGTATGCTATCAGCAGATATTACAACGATCATCTGTATCTACACAAAGCATATTCTATGAATAAATCAATTTTTTGTCATGTCTTGGGAAAGAATTGATCGATTCTTATCAAATTTGGCAAACAAATAGTACTGTAGAAGATGATATAAAATAGTATATTTTAAGTGTATCTAATATTTATTTTCAAAATGGCGGGAACATAGGCAACTTAGCTTAATATATTTTGTTCCAACTTAATTTTGTATGTTGGCAGTTTATATTACAACAATAAAATGATTCTACACGGAGCATCTTTTGTCCACCATTTTGTAAGCTATGCCACATACAAAAATAAAGTTTTTATGTAATACAAAGGGAAACAATTTACAGATTCCCACCAAATTTTGCAAACAATTTGCACTGCAGCCGGTATTGTAAACAGCTGTGTTTTAAGTAGGTGAGGCTCTTATTTTCAAAATGGTGGCTGTATAAATATTTTAGCTAAGTATGATTTATAAATAATCAGGCTAAGTATATTTTATTAAGGAAACAAATTCAAACCTAACTTTGTGTGTTGGTAGTATCTAATAGGCCTACAGTCATAAAATTTGTTTATACAGGTCCTTAGTTCTCTGCCATTTAGTAAGTTAGCCCCACAATATAAATTAAGTTTTTATGTAATGTCTCTGGAAACAGTCGACCCTTTCTTACCAAATTCGGTGATGAATATGTACTGTGGTAGACCATATAACTATATATACTTGTAAGTGTGACACACAATTAGTTTCAGAATGGTGGCTATAAAATATTTTTAGCCTAGTGTGCTATATCTACGATACTATGAAATCGAATTTGGCTTAACTTTGCATACTGGCAGTATACAACTTCGAATGTGCTGATACATAACTTTTTGTCTTGCGTTTAAAAATATTTTTGTATGAAAAATATGAATGTTTCATGCCATATCTCAGGAAACAATCAACCGACACTGACCAAACTCTTCTCACAAGTAGCGCTGTGGTAGGCCATTTAAACTTACATGATTTAAGTGGCTCAGTCACTTATTTTCAAAATGATGGCCCTGTAAATATTCAAAGTTTGTAAATCTTATCATTCGAAAAATAAAACTGATTAAATTCGAAGTTGATGCTCAAATCTGACCTTCACAGTGCAGTTGATTGTACACTAGCTTATGATACTAGGTTTCTTGGGTTCGAGTCCCGGGGTAAGGCACGTGTGTATTTCAAATTGCCTCACCACTGTTGCATATGTTTCTGGTTTCATCTCTAATGATATTACTTTCAACGTGACAAGAAGCCCTACCTGCCAACTCAGCTTTTAAGAAATTATTAAAAAATTTATTTCACCTATGTTGAGGAAAGTAGGCTCATTAGTTTTATCAGTGACATCTTGTTTAAGATAGCGTCACCTTAATTTTAAAAATTNACCATAATTTTCAAAATTTTATTTTATGTTTGCGAATTCACCTTAATTTATCGGAATAAACTTGACACGGCAATACTACACTGGATAGCCAAAAAAAAGCTGGTATAGGCGTTCGTATGCAAATAACAGAGGTATGGAAACAATCAGAGTAACGCAATGCGGTCGGCAGCACCTATATAAGACAACAAGCGTCTGGCAAAGTTGCTAGACAGGTTACTGCTGCTACAATGGCAGGTTATCAAGATAATTGAATTTAAACGTGGTGTTGTAGCCGGCGCACGAGAGATGGAACATAGCATCTCCGAGGTAGCGATAAAATTTGCATTTTCGCGTACGACCATTTCACGAGTGTTCCGTGAATATCGGGNGCTGGTATAGGCGTGCGTATGCAAATAACAGAGGTATGGAAACAATCAGAGTAACGCAATGCTGTCGGCAGCACCTATATAAGACAACAAGCGTCTGGCAAAGTTGCTAGACAGGTTACTGCTGCTACAATGGCAGGTTATCAAGATAATTGAATTTAAACGTGGTGTTGTATCCGGCGCACGAGAGATGGGACATAGCATCTCCGAGGTAGCGATAAAATTTGCATTTTCGCGTACGACCATTTCACGAGTGTTCCGTGAATATCGGGAATCCGGTAAAACATCAAATCTTCGACATCGCTGCTGCCGGAAAAAGATCGTGAACGAACGGGATAAACGACGACTGACGAGAATTATTAAACGTGACAGGCGTGCAACCCTTTCTCAAATTGGGGCAGATTGGATTTGTGGACTGCCCTGCACAGGATTCATGGTGGTAAAGCATATTACGAAATAAATATTGCAAAACTATTCATGTTTCTCCTTACCTAACTTGCGACAAACTCTGGGGAATATAAAAGTTGTAATCTGATCGGCATTCTCTAGTCTTNTAAACGACGACTGACGAGAATTATTAAACGTGACAGACGTGCAACCCTTTCTCAAATTGGGGCAGATTGAATTTGTGGACTGCCCTGCACAGGATTCATGGTGGTAAAGCATATTACGAAATAAATATTGCAAAACTATTCATGTTTCTCCTTACCTAACTTGCGACAAACTCTGGGGAATATAAAAGTTGTAATCTGATCGGCATTCTCTAGTCTTGTGCCTGTAATACGTTTGACCGAAAGTTGCTGATGAGAATGCTTTATGGAGCGTACACAATGAAACAATTAACCTATCAGGCCCATACGCACGTGTAGATAATTAATGTGGGTCTGAAAAGATTAAGCAATAAAAACTAAGAAGTAGGCCCCAATAATTTAATTGAAACAATAACGTTCCTAGTGTCTGAGTTCGGCCAAAATAAAATCTTATTAAAGTGTGTTGTTGAAATAAAAGTAAAAGTAGGGTTTTTCCCTTCATTCTGTTTTTTAATTAACAATTGTTTTTAAAAGCAGGCCGACCGAAATAAATTTTGAAAGTTCGTTATTTTAAGTCAAAATATAAGTATATGTTTATTTTTAATGNAAAAATAAAATCTTATTAAAGTGTGTTGTTGAAATAAAAGTAAAAGTAGGGTTTTTTCCTTCATTCTGTTTTTTAATTAACAATTGTTTTAAAAAGCAGGCCGACCGAAATAAATTTTGAAAGTTCGTTATTTTAAGTCAAAATATAAGTATATGTTTATTTTTAATGTATTCTCCTCTGTGATTGGCTGTGCTTAAGACTCTGGAATTAATTTTTCAATTGACAAATTTTTTCTAATGTGAAAATTTTGTAGTAAAAAGTAGCAACTTCAATGGGTATACTTCGATTTGAGCTAAAACTACAGAGTAGACATGTAAACAGAGGCGAAATGGAACGGTGACTCCTTTGATGTGCGTGTAACCATTTCCTGATTGGCTGCGCGAATCTGTGGGAACGGGACTTGCGTCTGATTGGCTACTGCACACTGCGAGATTTTCCCCATTAGCTGAGCGGCCATCTGGCAAGTAGGATACCAGGCGCTGATTGGCGAACGGCGTTCCGACGTGTTGCTCCGGCTAGTGACGCCATTTTGGCGGCGTGTGCGTTGGAGTTTTGAGAACAAGCTGCTATCTCGCTTCTGTAGTCTTGAGTTCCTTGTGCTAAGGTGATGGAAAACTTTCTTAGTTTCACTGCTTAATGCTTAGGTCTTTCACCGTGTAAATTCCTTCAGTCCATACGTAGAGATCTGAAAAATTCGCGAGTTCAATTACCTGCAGGCCAGACTCTACAGTCTTATGTAAAAATATGCCAATATCAACTGCACATTTGTTGTCTGCTGTCACAGTGAAGGGCGACAGTTGGACACCGTTCTCCAGGTGGTGTCAAACACCGGTTAGGCCAATGGCTAAAGTTATATAAACCCACGTGTTTTGAATTCTGGCTTGTACCAAAATGATTCCGCGAATTCTTCAGGTTAACATTTACGTACATATTCGTCACATGCACACAGTGAAGGAGAAGTTTCTAGTCGTGACAAGCAACGAGCTCAGATCCTTATAGTCTGCAAGGTAACTGAGCGTTGTAAATCGACCAGCATTTTGCCTCTGCTTAAGTGCACCTACCAGTTTTGCAAACGGGTTGCGCTGCGTAATGGCTTGCAGCGGGTAAAGCAGGTCAGAGTCACGGAAAACCCCGACCTCGGGATTATGACACTCGTATTTCAATGCAACGCAGTATAGGCTGCTCAATATTAAGTGACCACTGTTTAAGACCCTGCCAATTTCTATTTTCCCGCCATTTTTAAATATAAACATTGTCATGTGTCTTATAAATAGTTTATATATTTCACCACTCTCTAAAGGTAACTTCTGAAGCTGCAATAAGATATATTTATTGGTGATTAATGCCTGTTCAGAGGGTGTAGAAAAGTGCCCACTTTACCGTGAATAGACTATACCAGAGAAATCTAACCTGAAACATTAAAGTCGTACAAACAAAAAGAAATAGGAGAATAGGGACTTGGATCTTAAAGTAAGGTTTAGTAGCTAACATTTGGTAAACAAGGATTCAAAAATACCATCCCCAGAAAAATTTTAGGATTCGATATATTTTCGATTTCGTTTATTTTCAAAAAAGCTTTTTGAGTCCACACAGGTAGCAGTATTTTTTAAATTTAGAAAACATTCGTAACATGCTTAAATAATAAGTTCAACTCCTTAAATGTGGAGTGTAGTGGAGTGGAGAGGTTAAAATGGCTATTAACAACGGGGTCTTGAGAGCCGATGAGGGTGAAGCGAGGTGAGTACGGAGCAGGGCCAGAATGAAAGGGCGGGTGAAACGGGAGATACCCGCATAGTCTGGCCCCCACCTTAGAACCAAAAAAATTTCCTTTGGTTTTACCGTAGAGCTATTTCTTCAGACTACTTACATTATTATTGAATTTTAGGAAGGCGATAGTGCTTATCGCCAAATTTCTTATCCCTTGATATAGAATATGGCACCTAAATTGTCGCCAAACATTTAAAATTCATTTTACAGAAATGCAAAAGCCAATCTGAGAAAAATTATAAAGAGGAATCTTGTATATTTATAAACCAGTTAGGAGTGATAAAGAAAATACCGGAAGTATAAATATAATTTTTAATATGGATTTTAAGAGACGCCCATATCTCTACACTCTACTCTAAATCTGGAACATACTGTATACGCTATTATGGAGGAAATAATTATATATATCACGTCAATATTTTGATGATAATATTCCAGCTGGCTTCATAAAGTATTTTCTAAATAATGATGTAGGTATACATTGCAACGTGGGTGTTCGTTCCAGAAACCTGCCGAGTCCACGCCACGTTGTGGTGGGGACTCTTATACGCACCTCATCTGCATAGGCACTCTCCACTGGGCGGTATACACCTAGCTAGGCACTCGCTTCAAAATAGCTTATCAAAACCTTACCTTACGACTAAATACCGTGTTCATGCGAGAAGCAAACCTGAGTCATTCCATGGTACATAGGGTTATCCTATTTAATAAAATAATTTAGCGCCATAGTTATAAAAAATTTAATATTCATTTATTAAACAAACTAACTACACGGAAGAGTGAAAAAAAAACTGGCATAGGCTTGCGTATGCAAATAACATAGGCATGCAACAAATCAGAGTAACGCGATGCGGTCGGCAACTCTAGATCGGTCACTGCTGCTACAATGGCAGGTTATCAAGATTTAATTGAATTTAAACGTGGTGTTGTTGCCGGCGCACGAGAGATGGGACATAGCATCTCCGAGGTAGCGATAAAATTTGCATTTTCGCGTACGACCATTTCACGAGTGTACCGTGAATATCGGGAATCCGGTAAAACATCACATCTTCGACAAAGATTGCGAAAGAACGGGACAAACGACGACTGACGAGAATCATTAAACGTGAGAGACGTGCAACCCTTTCTCAAATTGGCGCAGATTGGATTTGTGGACTATCCTGCACAGGATCCATGGTGTGAATTGCATCCTGCATACCTTCAGACATTAGTCGAGTCCATGCCACGTCTTCTTGCAGAACTTCTGCAAGGGGGGAGGGCTACACGATATTAGGCAATTTTACCAGTTTTTTTGGCTCTTCAGTGTACATCACATAGCATTCCTTACTATTTAAAATACATGAATGGCAAACACATAGCATTTAAGATTCTCCAGAAATTCAATTCAAGTTAAACACAGCTGTTACATTGATGAGGAGGGAGGCAGTTTTCGCTTAAGACCTGAGACGGGTCTCCAGCATCTACACAAAATAAATCACCGTTGGTTGCGGCAAAATCTAAATTTATAAATCTTACGTTGCATAAATAATTATTAATTAACTTGAAACGAATAATATTCTAAATGTACTTAGATGTTATCGACGTTCCCGCGTCTGCATACTCCAATAAGCCCTCAGTTCGGGCGGTCCGCTTTCAGATGACATTACACTTAATTCCTCGTCGATAAAGCACTAACACACAGCACAAACACTACGGCAGGTTGTACAAAATATTAATTAACAAAAAAAAAACACAACATTAACTGCTCTAGGTTGGGACGAAAGGCCCCACGCCCGAATTTACTAGTTGCAGTTCGCGACTACATTCTTCACTCGCGCCAGCCCGAACTGAACTCCCCAGACCACGTGGACCAGAGAGCCTTGCACGCCAGCTGACGTCAGCAGAATTATGTACAGTAATTCCAGATATGGCCACTATCCAGGAACACTCCGAGTTATCGGGGAGGCCCACCCCTTGTCTGCAAGACTTACAATTGCGACACAAGAGAGAGGTGTTGACCCAGCGGAAAGTCACACCACGTCGCACAGATGTAAGCCCAGCTAACTGCCGACAGCTCCTCCCCGAGAACTAGCCTCGCAGTTCCCGCCTCATCGCCAAGCGAGAAATTAAAGAATACGAAAATTCACCGCGAAACAAACCAACCCGTTTACAGGCCGCGACATCAAATTATGTGTGACATGTTGTAACAGTTGAGTCCCGGTGTGAAATGCCTAACTAAGCATTTACCTAAGAGCAACGCCACAGAGTTCATCAACACCAGGCCGGAACCGAATTCAGCAACGATATAACAATGGCGCAAAGACGCCCCAAGGTGCTGGAATATCAAAACGACACACTGAGAAATATTGCNCCAAGGTGCTGGAATATCAAAACGACACACTGAGAAATATTGCAGCAATCAGGGGAGAATGAACTACACGACGCGTGGCAACAGGGGATCCGCTGAGCCAGTGCTGATCTAAGAGCATTTTATCTAAGAAGAGCCGTCAACCCGGAGGATCCCGCCGCTGACGCACAAGGGGAACCAATCAAATTACAGTACGTCAATAGGCACGTGGTGGGGCGAGACGAGTGATATAGGCGTCTACGACCGAGAGGGGTCATCGTCTCCTGCGAACTTTAGACCAGACAGCGGCTGTTCCTTGGGCCTTTTCCGCCAGAGGGTCCGGGTGCGAGGATGGGGTAAGTTCCTTTCCATTCTAAGTGATCCTCCTTCTTACTCACAACCTTCCTTAAGTCCTTCCCTTTCACTCCCGTTGGACTTAACGTTAATTGAATAACATTGTATAATCTTCCCACTTTAAAACAAGTAAAGTCTATATTAATCAATTTAGACAATCCTTTTAATTATCTGAGCTTATCCTGTTTTCCTTAATCTTAACCT
Source organism: Clitarchus hookeri (assembly GCA_002778355.1). Taxonomy (NCBI): domain Eukaryota; kingdom Metazoa; phylum Arthropoda; class Insecta; order Phasmatodea; family Phasmatidae; genus Clitarchus; species Clitarchus hookeri. The sequence continues at coordinate 217,417 of NQII01000042.1, forward strand.
TTCCTAAGAATGTTATGAGCCACCCAGGCTCATAACAATGTGCTGTGTTATTTGCGGTGTTAATTGTTTTGTGGTCAAAAAAAGAATGTTATTTAGCTCATAATTTGAAGTGTTATAGTGAGCTCTGGTGAAATCCAAGCCTGGAAGAAAAAATGCAGTTCGTTGGAAGCACGAGGAGGACTGGAGCCCAGCAGTACTGGAAATCTTCAGGCAACTGGGACGAGTGATTCTGCAAGAGCTGTCAAGTGGAAGCGAGCTCCTGGAAGAGAAAAAATATATATAAACTTAGGTAAAATGTTTAATTGTGTTTTTCTGTTACAGCTAGGTGTGTTGAATTAAGTTAATGACAAATATTTTAAGTGAGTGTTGTGTTATGCTTTTGGGCTCTGTGCACAGTGTGTTGTTTAGTTGTAAACAGTCGCTTGTCTTCGGACAAAACTGGTGAGGAAGCAGATTTGTGGAGGGTGGCAGTGATGTAATAAGATATCGATGTTCTGCGCACTTATAAATGTGTTACAAGAGCCAATGTCTGGAATATGTTTTGTTTATGGAGTGTTGTATAATTACGATTGGCGATTTAAGGGCTTGGTGTTTGGTTAATCGGTGCCACTGGGCACATATCGCCTTTAAGTGTCATAAATGTCTTTGCAAAGTTCATGAGGAAAAAACCTACGATTTTGTGTTCAGACTTTCTTGAGCGAGCACTAATGCTAATAGTTTTTTATTTAAAAGGAGTTAGGAAACTATTTCTTTAAAAAATACGAGTGTCATTTAAATTGTTTTCTGTAGACGTTGGACATGGACAATGTTAGTTGCAACGAGGTAGTGTAAGATTCTTTATTGAAAAGAAAAACATGTAAACCTATCAGGAATATGTTAATGTCAATTCTTAATTGTTTAAATTTTAGGTTGTGAGAACGATAGTCGTAGTGAAAGCAATTAGAAATAATAAAAAGTTCACACGTGTGTGATTTTTCCATTGGATATAATTTTTGGAAGGTCAAACGGAAGTTGACTGGAGGAGAACCCCAACCTAGATACCAGGTTAGGTTCAAAATTTAATTTAAGACTAGATTGAGAATGTTGGGTGTTGACGTGACTTTTGTTTGTGGAGGTAATTCAAGTCAGGTTTGAGGGCCGTTGATGATTTTGTTGGGTGGATTGTTGTAAAGTGTTCCTTCGCCATCCTTCCTCCACTGTTGCTGTTGTGTTGGCGAGCGTTAGGAGTGACAGTGTGTCGACAGTGGGCCGGTGCTGGGAGTTGCTGGCTGTTGCTGTTCGACACTGCGATTTGTGCCCATGTTGTTTTGACGCCCTCCCATTTTTCAAGATACGGTGTTTCAATATTAGTGGTGTGAGCTGTTAGCACTTAGCTGGCGAAGGCCTGGAAATTCGGGAACGCTGAAACTGTTTAGTTGCATTTTTTTTTTTAAGTGGGGTTGTGGTGGACTGGAGTGTTGGTTGCTGAAGAAGAACCTTACCCCCCCCCCCTTTTTTCCCCTGGTTGGTCGATACCAGAATAGAAACCCAGCCACCTGATGGTGGATCGTCGTACTGGCGTGATGTTGTTGGCTTATGGACACCTTTCCCAAGGCAGTACAAGAGAGGAAGTCACCAAGAGAAGGTATGGGCCTTTCACCATTGAGAAGATGGGAACTACGGGAGCCCTTTGTAGGGCAGATTCTCTATGCAGAGTTATGCAGGCTACTCTGGGACGAAGAGGCTCGTCAGTCGCCTGGGTTGCCCCCCGCCCCCCCCTCCCCCTCATCCTTCCTGATACCGAACCTGGGTGACCTAACCTTTGTTCGCGTTTGTTTGTCTGGCGTGGGCGTTGCAAAGTTTTGTTGTTTTGGAACTGTATGTCAGGTATTTCGTTTTTAAGTAATGATAGGTTATAGCTATTGTTTACAATTATTTTTAAAACCATGGCATCTAGGTCGGACGACTATTGTAGTGTAAACTTGCGTTTTGACCAGCTAGATAGTTGATGACGTGAGCTATTTGTAGAGACCTGAAGAATTCGCGGATTCATTTTGGGACAAGCTGGAATACAAAACACGTGCGTTTATATAACTTCAGCCATTGGTCCACACTGTGTTTGACACCACCTGGTGGACGGTGTTCAATTGCCGCCTCCCACTGTAACAGCAGAGAACCAATGTGCAGTTGATATCGCCATATTTGTACATAAAACTGTAGAGTCTAGCCTGCAGGTTTTTGAACTCGCGATTTCTTCAGGTTCTTTGTTGTAGAATTCAGCACAGAACTCTGGCGATGGCGGTGCGACTTCTTGGAGATTCCGCTGCTGCAGACAGCGGATGCAGCCCTAGGGAACCAGTTTTGTAGTCCAATTGGAGAAGCGGAGCGTCTGTCTGGTTGTAGCTCCTGTCCTGGAGAGTCCTTCCTGGAGGGGGAGGGGGGCAACGCGTCCTGGTGGCAGCTCCTGTGAGAAGACGGTGGCACATCGGTGGAATGTTTCCTTATCATAGGACTAGTTTAAATGGCGGTTAATGAGACAGGACTTTTATGTAGGCAAATAAAAAGCGGACCATGAACACAGAACAGGGGAAAAACATTTGTAACGTATAGTAGGTTTATTGTGGTAAAACAAAGTCACTTACAAGCTTTTTATTTTTATTTTTGTAAAAGCAGAATTTCAGAAAATGTACAAATTGTAAGTAATGAATTGGAGGAAGGAAACTTTTCAGATTGAGAGCCCTGTAATCAAATTTAAAAAACAAATTTGAAGGATTTTTTTTACGGGTGCTCCTGTTCCACGTGATGCTTGAATTGTGCAGACCGGATTGTAATGGCCCATTTTATTTTATCATGCCCACTTACTTTAATACGGTTTCACGTTAGCTTGTGGTACAAAAGCTCCGTTAATTTTACTATTACATGTGAGAAATAGAGTTATGTAAATAGTTTAAATGATAAACTTGAAAATAGTGGTGCTAAAGGGAAGTGAAGATATTTGGGTGGCTCTTAACAGGGAGGTATTGAGAGCCGATTAGAGCGCCAGATTGAGAGGGCGGGGGAAACTGTAGATACCCGAGAAAACCCGCTGACCAGCGTCATCGTCCGGCACGATTCCTACATGCGAAAATCCGCGAGTGGTCCACACGGGGATTGAACCCGGTTCGCCTTGGTGGGAGGCGGGATTATAGTTATTGTTTTATTGTCCTAAAAAACTCCTAAAGAAACTAATGATACAGTGAAATTACATAATGTTCAGTCAATAAGAAACTAATGCATAACTCAGTTACACAGTTAGGTTATTTATATTTAATTGTGATGGAACTGTTATGAAAATTAACACTGACCTTGCTATATTAAAAGTTGTCAGAAGAATTGGTAATATGCGTTCGCCTTAGTTCATCATGATAAAATTATTGAAAATGTATTAAATGCATTCGGAAATATATTTAAAAAAAACCTTATAATATAAACAGTGGCAAAATTAAAGCAATTATTAAATGTAATTGTGGCAATTATACAAAAAACTCTGATTTTAAAGTGACGGTAGTTGAATAATTCAATAACATGTTTAAGCTGGTGTTAGAAATGTCTGCAATAAATGAAAATTATAAAATTATGACTATATGATATATTAGGTTTAACAGTAATTATAAAATAAATATATACCTCAAAGCTATATTAGTAAATGAAAGTAAAATAAGATTTAAGACATAAACCTAAGAATAAAATAGGTATGTACAAGTAAGAATGATGAAAATAATGTTTGAAAACACTATAACTAACTGGTCTACTGAATTAGTATTGTTACTGTTTCAAAGTATAACGTCCCTCCTTATATGGTGTTACAAGTCGCCTGGGGGGTATCCGAATACGTGAGGGATGGAGGTCTTAACAAAATAATTAGATAAATTTAATTTCTTAATTTATATACACTGTTTTAAATATACACAGATTTATTATTTACGACATTAAAATACCTATATCATATATTAACATTTAATATTCCTATCAGTCAGCGCAATATTAAATGCCAATATCGATTACAATTAAGATCCTCATCGCTGTCTTTGCACCAGCTACAGTCACTTAATCCTTACTTATTAGTAGAGATAGTAAAATTTCGCGAATTAATTTCAGGACAAGATAGATGTCCTACATGTATACACTTAAGTCACCTTTGCAATTGGATCACAATTGACTAGACACGCCCTGGACGACTCTGAGCCAATGACAGAGTTACAAGGATACTAGCAGCGAGTGCCATACTGCCAGGTGTGGATTAACATTGGCTACTCTCTGGAGCAGCAGCCAATGAACAAACACCTGAGGCTCGAGTGTACACAGGACTGTGGAGTCTGAGATACAGGTCATTGAACTCACAAAATTTTCCTATCCCTACTTATTAGTCACACATATATGCATAGTTCCAAATGTCTGCCACTCATGCATCTCGTCCCACTTTACCAGCTATCAACAGCAACCAATATAGATGTAAAGCCGAATTTGGTTCGTGGCAGAGGGCCAAACACATCTAGATATACACACTCCCATGGGAATTTCGCGATAGATGCATTGTAAGTACTTAATATCTTTGCATTTCTACGCTTAGCCTTCTGGCAATCTTCACATTGCTTAACAAGAGATTCAACCTCCTTAGCTAATCAAGGCCAATAATACATTGCTGTTATCCTAGACACAGTTTTATACTGTCCAAAATTACCCCCAAAATAGGTGTTCTGATAGTACTGAAAAATGGGCACTCTCAAAACCTGAGGAACAAAAAAACTAAAACTATGAGATTTAGGATCCACACCCTGTCTACAATTTCCACACCTTATAATGGCCTTCCTTGTTGGCATCTATGTCTGCTTTTATAGCTCTAAATTCCGGATCTGTTCCCTGGTGTTGTAACTTTAAATGAGCCTGAGGAAAATTTTGCAAAACTTTAACTTGTTCTATGGGATATGCTTCCTTTATTACCATCAGTTTCGAAGGATTAAACTCATGAAACTTATCTTTATCAAACATGCAGGACAAACAACCCGCAACCCCGTTATCAATTCCCTTTAAATGCTTTACTAAAATATTTAATCTGGTAAGACGCACAAACCACCTAGCCAATCGTCCAGCTTGTTTGTTCGTAGACAAAAACCAACTCAGCGATTTATTGTCAGTATGCAATTCAAATTCCCCTCCTTCCAAATAGTTAGCAAATTTATTTGTGCTATAATGCCGCTAGAACTTCTTTCGCCTCTAAAGCAGCGATGCAAGTCATTCCGGCCATCAGTGTGTGAAGATGTGTCTCAATGTCAGCCTGCAGATCCACCAGCGGTTGCATCGTCTCCGAAGTGTTGCTGCAGACAAAGGATACCTTGGTCGCATCGCCATCATGTTACGGCCCTCCGAAATTCTTGACTCGTTTCCCTCCAAAACTGCAGTTTCCATAGCTAGTATATGCAATACAGCTGTCCGTCGTACGCTTCAGACCACTATTGCTGAACTTGGATACGGCTTAGCTCATCGTAATCTGATGGTAGATAATAAACTGATCGAATCCCTTTTGGTACCTTCCCTTATGAGACTAGAAATCCTTTGCTATCACAAGGAAACTGTGAGGTTCACGCCAGCAACATGAGCACATGTCTTTAAATCTCTAGAACGGCATATAGGTACTAACATGATCGGAGTAGAAATGGCGCAAATTCAGATCATCCGTGCGAAATAGAACGAGGAAATTAGAGTTGTCGCACAGAAGCTGTTAGGCATATGTGAATAAGTTTGAAATAGGTAAATCGAATCCACCACCACTTGGTGTCCCATGCTGAAATACTGCTGCATAGTGGACTGTTTCTCACATGCCACATCGTCGAAAACAAACACAGAGTTTGGTAAAGCATCACTTGGTGGCACGACTTCTTCATTGTCGCTAACTGGAAAATATCGAAGACCATCTACCGCCTGTAGTATTTATGCTAGACATCGGTACTTTGGCTGTTGTAGAGATTTCGAGGATAGGTAAACATTCCTGAACCAAAGACCATTGGGTTCCTCCAAAAGGCTGATACACACACATGTCTTTCCACAGTTGCGCGCTCCTGCTATGATATCCAGCATGGTGGTAGGTAGTAGCTTCCCATGACGTGATCCACAAGAGTTAGTTTCATCATCGACTATGGTGATGCGAACAGGAAGCATGGTGGTATTTGGCACAATATCCATTGAAATTATGTGTGAATGGCCAAACTGTGGTACTTATAGCAGGCATCCCTCATGAATGGTCAAGTTAGAGGTTGGGTGATGTGGTCGGCCACAAAAGTATAAAGTAGATGTAGTGATAAAGATAGGTGTTAATATGTCATAATGTGCCATGAGAGTAAGATCAAGAGAGGGTGTGGTCTGGTAAATACATTGATTAACAATCTCCCTTTCGAAGCGCACATTCCTTGTTATAAATATTGCTGTCCCGTTACACGACTAGCACAAATATTGAAGCAAGGCGATGTCCCTGTCAATTCGTTGGACGAAGCATAAAAGGAACATGATATTGCCTACACGACCAGTAGCATGTTGGAAGAGAGGCAAGTGGCCGACACAGTTATTGCGGATAAAGCCAAGTTAATTGTTAGATCGCCCAAGTCCAAACTTGGCAAACATTTAGCTGCTTGGGGCATGTCCAAGATTATGAAAACTAAAGTCAAGAGGAGAATGGGATTGAGGTTTGGAAGGAAAAAGAAGTATAATATCGGGAGTAGGAAACCATGCAAATTAGCAGTGGGGAAGCGAGGAGGCATCTTACCCTTCATCTTTCCAGTGTTAGGCATTCTCGGTAGTCTTATCTGAGATGCAGGTGGTATTGCAAAAGCAGTGAACACAGTGAAGGAGGAAGACAAACAATTATCGGAGGCAATGAGAGGCGATCTTAAGATCCCTGTCTAGTCATCCACTGCCAAAACATAGATATATGAAAATTAGCTCACAAATTAAAAATAGGTCATTTCCGAAACGGTGTTCATGCGAGACCACCTACCGCACCGTGCGAAGCGGGTCGAGTGTGGTATAGTAAACCTAGATACCAGTCACTGGCCAGGAATGCATTGGACTCCATATAAAAAATGTAGCGATACTGTACAATACTTTGACAGATATGGCAACTTAAGGGCCCCACCCGAACTGAAAACGTATTTGAGAAGGGTGAGATTACACTACAACTATGAGACAGAGCAACTGCCTCGAGAATGGAACTATGGACACCTATGTGTATGCTTCCTTTCGAGGTAGATATACTTAACAAGGATACCCTACATGTAAGCATCGGCCATGTCCATAACCCTGATAGTGTAGGGCAGTAGCTCGGAATTGCGTTCTGTGTACTTTCCCCGCTCAACCTGGATGGTGCGCGGTCCATTGCGGTGATATATTTTTAAACTTACTTCTCCGTACCGAACATAGATGAACATAATTTCATGTTTCGTTACATCAAAGATAGTAAGAGAGGAGAGGTATGTATACCAACAGGTTCGTATGAGATTCAAGACATAGGCGAGTACCTTAAGTGTGCTCTGGGGCCAGATGTGACGTTGGTGCTGCGAGGTAATGCAAATATGCTACACAGCTTGATGTATTTTACTGCACAGTTATACTTCATGCAAAGCAATACACTTGCTGTAATGCTGGGTTTTGAGAACATAAATTACGAAGTGAATAAAACACATGAATCGACACTGCCGGTAAATATCTTCCCCGTTAATGTTATAACGGTAAATCGTAATTTGGTTACCGGACCGTACCTCAACAGTAAGCCTAGCCAAAACTACACGAATTTTCCGCGTAGGTCCCACCAGACTTTAAGCAGGTGGACATATCAAAGACGCCCATTTACATTCCGGTCGTGACGGAGAATGTACAGAAAGTGGTCGTCTCTATAGCAGACCAAGACAGTCGTTTGATTAATTTCCGAGGCGAGGAAATGACAGTGCGCTTACATTTATGGAAAGATGGGTCTGAAATTTAAGCGAACATGTACAAAGGTAATAAAAGTAGCTTACAGTACCAAACAGGAAGTCAGTACGAGGCGAGCACCCAGAGTTCTAACAACTGAAAACGTTCGTTTCCTTAGAAGATTGGGTCTATCGGTCAACAGCAAATTTGGACGTGGAAATATTAAACGTTTACGAGCCGGCGGGGTTCGAAGACGTGATCACCAAGGCGGAAATCCACATGTACACACCCTAACCTCCAAGTTGGTACGCACCCTCGTCCGAGGTTCGGATCCCTTTACAAAACAAAGATATATACACCGTCCCGCGTAATTCATATTTGAGGTTTCGAGGTACGCTAACAAAGACAAGCAATGCCCTACCCATGACAACAAAAATAATAATAAACTATATAATACCCATGATAAGTAGAATCACGTACGAACTGAATGGATGTGAAGCAGATGCAATGAGATATGTTTAAATCACAGCCACCATAAAAAAAACTGTCTCTTATTGACACATAACCAACTTCCAGAAGCTAAAATTCTGGCTGGGGGATCGAAGAGGACTTTATGGTCCCCTTCTATGCTAATGGCAAATTCGAAATATGTATTCCGCTAGCCATGCTGTTAGGGTTCTCTGAAAAATACAAGCATGTAATTATTAATTCCAAGTAGTAGTTAGTTATTCTCATGGCCAACACGCAAGTGAACGTGCTCCTGGATACTGCTGCTGCGCCAGAAGCCACAGCGCTGGTGACACAGTCTATCGAGTGGCTGCTTCCCTACCTGCAGGTAAAAATGTCAGAGTGTGTTAAGTTTTTTTAATATGCGGAGAAAGGAAGGAACATCGATATTGCATTTCGTAATGGAGTTTAGAGATGTATCCGAGCGTACCACGCTCTGTGAACGTAAATTAAAATGTTAAAACTAGTTTCATGAGCGAGAAACCACACTATATAATAGTTGCATTTCAGACAGGTAAAAAGAATGTAGTGAATACGGACCATTCTAAATTTTATCATGTAAACATTTAGAATGTTAAAAAGTTTTCCTAAATTCTGAGTGCTATCCATATGGAGATTTTAACATAGATTTTTAAAACTGTATGTATATGGTACCGTATCAAATGTACACTGACTTTCAGAGATCCTACTATGGACAAACGCAGTCTCCAATGCTGGAACCCGAACGAGTTCATGAACACTGCACCCTGCTTGTGTTTGATTTTAGTAAACAGGACGATAGAATAAAGTCGGGCGTAGTCGACAGTAGGATTGAAATTACTGCCACGGAGAATTTCCCAGCCTTCACTCAGGCCTACGCTTTAATAATTCACGACAGACTGGTCACATACAATGTGCGCAACAGAGTAGTTAAAAAACGAATGTAATTCGTACCTATAGTTCATTCATCATCCATCCATCACAATGTTCGCGAACATTCAGGGATGTGTGTCACAGCATGGTTTCATAATTAAACGTTTCTGCATAGCACATATAGTGACAAGCATATTTCTACCTCCGTTTCCATGGACGGCGCTCGACAGGAAAAGTAAGCTGACGAATATATGGTTGGAAAAATGCTACCACAGTCTCAATTGGAACGATGGTGATGTAGAATACGATAAAGTACGTGGCATACTTACCTCGATTTTGAGTGTGGATGGCGTAGATTTTGTGGCCGGCCTGGAGCAGAAGAGGTGGTTAAGCATATATTGTGGCACAAACGTAAAACTGTGTGTTCTACACACAAAGTATGACTGCCCTTCGTTAAGAAAATTGATGGCATGGTGCGTGAAAAAAATCGAACATGAGTGTGACATGTGGAGGCTAGACCGGTAATGTGTGTGTTTTATCGCACTGCTGCCAAGGACGTGAGCTATGGCACATGGGGGTGGGGGGTAATGTATTTTTTCTAAATAGCAGACAATATAAATACCGAATCTGCGAGGAGAGGAAACCACTATACTACTCGATACCATCATGGACGGGCTTATAGCGAAGCTGAACGGTTATGCTCAGTATAGGGCACTGGCAGACCTATTGGTCGGAAGCGGTACATGGCATTGGATTTCCGGAGGTGGAGACAACTTATGGCAAGTGCATGACATGTCTGCTAAATGCTGAGTTTCAAGTACATATACCTTCCCGATATGCCCAACTTATTACCGAGGACGACATCATCAAGCTTAACCCCACTACAGTACAGATTATCAATGCTGGCATCAAGCCCATAGCCAATGGCAAGACGATGCATGTTCTCGAGTTTTCATAATGCGGAAGAATGACTCTCTCTCTTATCACAGTAGCACTTCAAACATGTACACACCATTCAACCCTCTGGGTGTGGTCAAGTACGATGGTGATGTTACGACCAGCTACAGACATGTTCACTTCAAACCCCCCGAACGGCCTGCACAAGGGGAAAGCTGCAACAGACTAGTAGACTGGGTGAGTCAACGCGAAGAGGAATGTCTTATCCTATACCCAATACCATGCAGTGTTGTATTGTGTCCCGTGTATATCTGCCACCGGACATGAAGCAGCCTTGTACCATCACCGCTATGATAGCTTATGCAAGCGAAGAGAATATACATCAGGTATGGTATACACAGACAATTGCAAATGAACAGTGTCGATCCAACAGCGGTGATGTAGTCAACCATTGTATCGAGTCCTGCACGAGCGATCAGTACACGACCTGCATGAAGCGTTGAACAATTACGTGGAAGACAATGTGTTCACCAGTAATATGTGAAGTTAACTTGGCGACAATATAAGAAGAGTTGAGTGTTACATCCAGCCCACAGCCATCAACAGTGCAGCATTCAGTAGACAGTCGCCATGTGCAATACGTTTGACAAACATGACTGCATACTGTTTCTGGCAGAAAATGTAAACTTGTACGAGAGGTACTTTATCGGGTGTAGGCGGGTGGTGTTTAAACCAGAGCTTGGACACGAGCAAGTGCAGGTATGTGATGGTGAAAATCATATGTGGGGATATCAAGACCCGTGGGATAATTTCCACAGCGAGATTCTACCCTGCTACAAGTATGACCGATGTGCCATTGTTACTCTCCGACCAAACAGCCAGCTACACTGCAAAAGGTCACATTCTCACCATATGTGATGAATTCGAAGATATTGCCTAACTGCATGATGAGAACAGGAAAGTTGACTTTACCTTACGTGATGTAGACACTGGTACAACCTGCCGATGGACCAAAGAGTGTACAGGTCTCATACATACCACTACACTAGAAGACTGTGGAAGCAAATGGATCCTACCTTGCTCTGCCAAGGTCTACTATGTATATAAGTAAAAATATTAATTAACTTAAGTGTATGATGACATTGACATTGAAGTCACGGACAGCACGACGGTCCAGGAAGAACTGACATGTCGCAGCAAGTTTAAGGGTTGGGAAGCTATTTGTGACCTTGTTGCACATATTCTGTTACTATTGGCAGAAGCTCTGAAGTAGTGGTGGTGGCTGTGGCATCACATACATGGGATAGAGCTATATAAGACACATACGTATTCAGCCAGTTGACATCAGTGATCTAGCATTCATGAGCGCACCATTCCACCCAGAGACTACCTACATCAGTGTGATGCCAGGTCACAGCACCATCACATACATCGTCGGAGCTGAGGCAGAGCGATGGTCGTACAGTGAAGATTGCGACGGTATTGCTCATTGGGTGCTGGCACACAATCCAAATGCATATGAACACTGCCAGCGGATGTCTACTTGTGCGATGCTGGGGAAGTGCGCAGTTCATTAAATGATTGCAAACACCCCTCTACGATGCAGTGAGGACAAGGTGGTAACTCATGCTATGCTAGATGATGCTATTCAAATGCACCTCCCCGACTACAAGCCTGCAGAACCTCTAATCCCCACCACCACCACCATCGACATCACCAACGACGACGTCCAGATGCCGGCCGTCACGGCCATTCCAAGATGCAAGCGAGCCTCGAGGGCGTCGATATCTAAAGCAATCAAGTCGGAGGTATCACAGCGCCAAGCACCTCGCACCGATCGCAGACATCAGAAGCAACCTGCAGCCTCTGCCTGTCAGCACTGTGGTCGGTCCTCACCAGCAATGCTGAGGGGAGCGTCCAACCTGCCCGACATGAGCAAGTTGTCTGTGATGGAGAGGAAGGAGGTACTATGCCATCTATTCACGACCCTTCTAGAATCGATGTAGAAAAAAATATATTGTATATAAGTATTAATAAATATATATTTCTCAACTATATGCAATGAATGTATTCTTTATCTGTCTGGGCGGGGTGAGGTGTCAAAAAACAAACCAGAAAATCATGTACCAGAATAGTGAAGGTACTACAAACATTCAACACATACATACTTTTATTCACCATTAACATTTTATTAAAGGTAACAAATTGAACTGTAGTGGTAGTATAGTAAAAAAGGTAACAATATTCTCTGTATACACTAAATATCTGGAGGAGGTGAGGTGTCAGACACATACTTGAAACTTTAGTATCCTGTATAGTGAAGGTGCCAAGAAAAAACACGTACGTACTTTATTCATTGTTAGCATTTTATTAAAGATAACAAAATAAACTCTAGTGGTAGTATAGTAACATTACTCACTGAAATGCAACCACTGGATGTGTAGAGAGAGAGAGAGAGAGAAACACAAACTATCTCGAATTGTAACAAGTGTCATGTCTGCTGGAGACGGGTCATACACAAACTACAAGTACCATGTACACTGGAGGTCACAGCCACTAAGTATGTAGGTTGGGAAAGAGCAGAGGGTCATTAAGCATTATTATTCTGGCTTACACGGGCGCTCTGTGTAAGGTGGATGGGTGTGGAACCTCCCTCCATCTCGGACGAATGTACAATATATACCCCACCCAATCCACGAACCAGTAGCTAAATACTTGTGATCTGTCAGCTCATTCGAGTGTACCCCATTCGTTTGATGTTAGACATGCTGCCTTCACGGACACTTTTGAACATTAACCGTACTTCATGTTGAACACTTATGGTAATTATGTTTCATCGTCAATTGCAAACACGGTGCTATTTGGTCAGTGTACTTGGTAACTCGCGTATGTACGATGCTCGTTACCTACTCAAAGCAAAGAGCAAGGTGCCCGCACTGCTGGGGTAGGTGAGCTTGTAACTGCTTTGGTAATGTTTCCTTCCCCCAAAGCCATAGCATAGCATCTGCCCTGCTGGGGAGGGTGAGCTCGACACTGCTTTGTGAATGGCGGGTCCCCTTACCCCCTTCCCCTCGAGACCCTAATGGCTCGACTCCTTCAAGGCGAGCCATGTGATTACAGGGTGGCTCGTTCCTGGGGTGGCAGAGGATGAGTTCCACAACTGTTTTGTGAAAGGTAGGTTCCCTCCCCCCGAAGTCCAAATGGCTCGAGCCTTCGAGGTGAGCTGTATGATTACATGGCGGCTTGTTCCTGCAGTGGGAGATGATCCTTCGCAGGGCGGAGCTTTGACGTTACAAAAAAATTGCATCTTCCTTCAGAACTTTATGCTTGCGAGCAGGTAGTAGATTCTCTCTCATTAATTTAATATAGGTGGTTGTTAGCCTGACATATGTGCTCTCTCTCTCTCTCTCATTATTATTTATGTCATGAACGAGTATCGCTGGTTAGATACTTGAGACAAATAAAAAAAAAATTAAAGTACTCTCAGCTTGCCTGCCGCTGTGTTCCGAGAATTCGAGTTAGGAATAGAGCTGACTTTCCTGCATGTGAATGACATCAGTCTTGTTCGATATGGTGTACGCTCTGTTTCCAGCTTGAACTGACCATGCACGGGCGCCTGATGGTACGAGGTAGGGATAGCATTGTGATGATGCACTCGGGGGAGAGTGTCTGGGATCACACCTAGGGAACCTCTTTTTTGTTATTAATTTTACATTTTGCCATACTGTTGTGTGGGTACTCAATCGATACGGTCCATATCGCAGAGTTTAAGATAGTTGTAAGACACTTTTTTCCAGACTAGCTTAGGATTATACATGTTTCCCATAGGTTCCCTCCTTGTCGTTCGGTGTCGAGCAGTCCTTCATGCATTCCGCCAGACAGACCAGTCGAGTTTTCTCCACCTCTTCCACGAGTAAGATGGATTCTAATAGTGCTTTTTCTCCCTATCCAGCTTTCCCCACCTTCTTTCGCATCATCATCTCTATAAACGGTTTCTTCCACACAACCATTATCTATTGCACTTACGATACTACGACCTGCACTACAGTGTGGTTTCAGCGACCGGATGTTTGCCGATCGCACGAATGACTTGCGTCATGAACACACCTGTTCCCTCAATCCATTCAGGGAACCGGCACAACACATGTGTGATAGGTGAGGGAAGACATTTGCTCGCACCGACAAAATTGCCGACCATCACATGCATGTATATGACCGATCAGACAGGCCGCATCATCCCACGGTGCATTCTGCAATGATGGCTTCAGCAATTCTTGAGATGTTCGTCGCCATGAATGTAGTTGTTGGGCGAATCTTGATCCCACGACGTTGGCATGTGGAAACTGTGGCAGGCAGTTCACTTCTGCTTACAATCTGCGTGCACACAGCACTAAAAGTAATGATACTACCACCGCTCCACCACCAGCGAAAAGGTCACGCATGGCTGCATCATCTACACCCCAGCCAGGCCCATCAAGCCTTGTACAGGCCCGCATTATTGCCACAGTGTGTCGCTCTCGCTTTAGGACTGTTGTCGTCAACGGTGCCAGCAAGTGTAATGCCTATGTATTTGTGGAGGTGGAGAGCGTGTTTCGGGGCGTTAGGAAGACATACATCGCAGAGAATATCTCGAGTCAGGCCGTCGATATTTGTGGCTACCTCGAGCGAATAAAGGAAAATATCGTTGGCCAGCTGGAGCAGGAGGTCGAGGACCAGGGGGCGGTTAAATTTAATATTTTCCTTGTGTGTGTATATGGGAAAATGGAACTCCACAACGACTAGATGGAGAACGTGCCCTCTTCAGTGTAGGCGACATTGAAGATGCTGTGTTGGCTGCCATTGCCAAACTATGCCTGGACGAGTATGAATACATGGGGAAGGGAACTGGCTGGTCCCTCGCCACCATGGAAAGGCTTCAGCTTCACGTCAACAAGCTAGACCCGCTGAGAGCTTCATCCTACATCGCCTTGCCTGTATTAATTTAAGCAAAACATGTAATTGTTAACCCGCAAAATGCGGACCAGCAGTGCTTTAAATGCGCTATCCTGGCAGAATATGTAACGGGCTGGAATCATATGCGCATCAACCAGCGATACTTCGGCTTGGAGAAGCGCTTCGACTTTAGCAGACTAGAGTTCCCCGCCCCTCTACAGCAAATATCTACATTCGAGAGGACCAATACTGGGGTCAGCATCAATGTCTACGCACTCGACGAGAACACAAAGATACTACCAATACGAGTGACGAAGGAGAAACTGGCCCAGCACTTCGACCTGCTACTGTTGACTACAGCGGAGAACAGGAACTCACATTATTGTTACATTGGTGATTTATCCGGCCTGGCACGCTCCCAGGTGACATCGCATCGTGTAAATGTTAATATTTACAATCACTGCCTCAATGCATGTGATGATCGTCCACATGTGATGGGGCTGACAAGTGCTGAGACGCTGGATGAATACCGGAGTTACTGCAATGAACACACAGCAGTCTGTGCCGACATGCCACAGCCGGAGAAGAACAGTAAGCCTACTGTGCTCAAGTTCCAGAATTACCACAACAGTAATAAAGTACCTATAGTCGTGTACGCGGACTTTGAGGCAATGTTAGCATCCAAGACGACCAGCTTCCCCACAGACATGAAATGCTATGCTGGGGAAGATGCAAGGAAGCAGTTTATGGAAGAAGTCGTGAGGATTGGCAATCTGGTGAAGGAAATATATAGCCAGTCCGAGCCTATGAGTGTGCTGCCTTCTGGCGAATGGACTGGCCACCGCCTTCTGCTACTGTTCCGGCCCCTTCACCCACAATAACCGCAAGGTCTGACATCACAACCATTTCTCAGGTAACTTTATCGGGGCGGCATGCAATAACTGCAACAAGCTTCGCTACCACACCCCAGTGACTACCAATCCTCTTCCATAACTTGATGTACGCTCCAAATGTCATTATTAAGCAGCTTGGCTGTGATACCCAGGACATATCTATTGTTCCGCACACCGAAGAAAAGTTTATTACCTTCAGTAAAAGTTTGGGCGACCAATTTTACGATACAGTTTATCGATAATTTTAGATTTATGTCTGCCAACTTTGCAACACTCGCACAGAATCTACCATCAAGCGAATTCAAGATGTCATCAAGATTCTTTAACAGCGAACAGCTCGAGTTGGTGACTCGCAAATAAGTGTTCCCCTACGATTATCTCGACTTGTGGGGTAATCGCCGAGTCACAGCTGCCAGCCATCGATGCATTCTTCAACCATCTCACCGGATGCAGCATCAGTGCAGAAGAACATCAACATGCACAAAGGGTCTGGTCAATGTTCGGATGTCACACTGTGAATACTGTGAACTATATCTGAAGATGGACGTCTTGATTCTGTGCGACGTCTTCGAGAATTTCTGGGGGCTATGTCTGACTACATATGGTCTTGATTGCGTTCGTTATGTAAGTGCTCCCGGATTCTCGTTCGATGCGATGTTGCATAAGACACAGGTGGAGTTGGGACTGCTCATCGACTTCGATGTCCACCTGTTTTTCAAGGCTTGTATCCAGGGAAGGGTGGTCCAGTGATGTCATGTCCGTGCTGGGTGATGGCGATGTCGGCTACATACTGAATGAGGATGTAGAATACCCTGCCACACTCCATGAGGAACATAGATATCTACTGTTCCTGCTGGTGAAAGAGTGTCCCCCGGAGTCCAAACAGCCTAAACTCATGACCACCCTTGAGACGAAGACTAAATATATTATTCATTATGTCAACCTCAAGCAGACATTGGGTCATGGGTTGAGGCTGAAGGTAATCAAAACATCTTGTCCTTCGATTCAACCTGAAGGTGTGGCTAAAGCCATATAATGAACTGAACATGACAAAATGCCAGGCCACCACAAACGCCTTCGAGAAGGACTTCTTCAAGTTTATGAATAATCCTATGTATGACAGGCTTATGGAAAATAAGCATAAACATCAGCATATGGAACTCGTATGCAGAGAAGTTCCTGCGAAGAAATTGATTGCAAAACCATCCTTCAAGGGTAGAACTATTTATAATGAAACTCTATCGCTGGTTAAGTTAGACCATGAAAATATTGTATATGACAAGCCCATATACGCTGGCTTTGCTGTACTTGACCTGTCCAAGAAGCTGGGCTTCAACTGCTTCAACTACGATGTGATGAGGTCACGGTATGGGAATCCTGTTAGTCTAGTATACACTGATTAGGACTCCTTTGTAATGGAGATTGCCTGCCCCGACTTCTACTGTGACCTCGCCTCAGACCCGATACTTATGGCCTAGTTCGACACCAGCAGCTACCCTCCCAATTATCCCTGATACCTCCCCTTCCCTTCCAACGCAAGGGTGATTGGAAAATTCAAGGATGAGTGTGGAGGTAATGACATGATTGAGTTGGTCGGCCTGAGAGTGAAGCTGTATTTTTATAGCTGTAATGGTAAGGTGGTAAAATGTGCGAAAGGCTAACAGAAGAGCATTGTACAGAACACCATCACCATAGAAGACTACAAACGCATTCTAATGAACCAGTAAGTAATGAATGTGCAGGTCAGTAGCATTAGGTCACACTATCACGACGTATATAGCGATGGATGACAAGCGGAAAATCTTGGACGATGCTATTCATACCTCCCCATATAGTTACCATACCTAAATAAAACACCAGCGGGTCAGGCGCGTATTACCATATATGTGTCTGTCCCCAGGAGAGCGAATGGGGTCGGAATGCATTGCACGAGGCAGTTCCGCGCCCCGGGTTTGTCGAAGCAGAAGCACATACATTCCCCTCTCCCACAATGGATATGTGTGTGTTTTCCAGCAGTGTACAAGAGCACATGCAAGAGTCATATTCATCTTATCAGGTATATTGTTGAGAGTTGGTAGCTATATGTCCTGTTTAGAATACTGTAGCACATGCAAGAGCCGTATTCTTCATGCTGTAGCTCGCGCAAGGGGTATTCTTATCTTGTCAGGTATGTTACCAGTATATCCTGCTGTATGTATATATATTGCAGTATACTGGAGCACATGCAAGAGTCATACATATCTTGTTAGGTATACTGTTATACTGCTCACGCACATTGTGTTCCAGCATACTGAAGCACAGACAAGAGCTGTATTCTTCTGGCCAGGTATGCTGGCGAGTAGCATGCTGTAGCCTGTGCAAGAGGTATTTCATATCTTGTCAGGAATCCTATCAGTATGTTCTACTGTGTGCGCTTTTTCTATTCCAGCAGTATACTGTAGCACATGCAAGAGTCATATTCATCTTGTTGGGTATGCCATTGTTGATGGTTGTATGTTTGTTTTTTTTTCAGCATACTGTAGCACATATGCAAGAGCCATATTATTCTTATCAGGTATGCTGGCTGGTAGTATGCTGTAGCTCGTACAAGATATATACTTATCTTGTCAGGCATGTTACCAATATGTCCTGTATATGTGCTTGTTTTCCAGCAGTATACTGTAGCACATGCAAAAGCTGTATTCATCTTGTCAGGTATGCTGCTGTTGATGGTTGTTTCTATTTTTCCAGCATACTGTAGCACATGCAAGAGCCATATTCATCTTTTCAGGTATGCTGGCTAGCTGCATGCAGCAGCCTGTGCAAGAGATAGTCTTACCTTGTCAGGCATGTAACCAGTATGTATGTTTTTTTTCCATAGCATAGTGTTGGCGAATGGTGATGTGCTGTAAGCCGTGCAAGAGATATTCTTATCTTGTCAGGCATGTTATCGATATGTATGTGTTATGTGTAAGTTATTTCATATTCTACAATAGTTCATGCATATATGTACTACTGCAAGGGGTTTCAGAATATGAAATGATATTCCTAGCACTGTAGTAGCTAGTGAGAGTATCGTACTGGCTTTTATTCACTAGTTATAGTGCTATCACCCCCCTTTTTTCTCTTCCTCTATCTCTTCTATTCTTTTCCCCTTTGCTGTAACCTGTCTGTGCGTTCCTTTATCTGCTTTGTTTTTTTTTAGGTGGGTTGACTTTCAATTTCGGTGTTGTAAGCCGCCTATACATTATGTTTGCAATGCTACTGATGTTTCCTTATACTCACATTGTGTGTGCGCCTAAGGAAATGCTGGTGGTGTTTTTTGCTAACGTAGTGTACTGCCCGGTCCCACTCCCGGGAGCCGTCCACATAGTCATGCCATGTGGATTGTAAGTGCGATGGCAACACTGCGAGGATGGGAAGAAATATGAGAAAACCACAGTGGAATGACAGAGCATGAGAGAGACTCGTCCCCATCAGGTCACAAGGCGAAAGGGGACTGGAAGGAATATGACGAGTAGGAATGCGAGAGCATCAAGATGGGACAGGTAGGGCGGAATGCAAGAGCATGAAGTAGGGAACAAGATGGTCGACGGTACTGACTGCCAAAATGCCCGCCGTTGGAACTTGCTGCCAAAATGGACGCCATTGGGAAGGAATGATAGAGCAGGAGGCTTGAGTCGTGACATCATCCATGATTACTGCAGCTTGTCCCCTTGCCACCACCAGGGTGCCAGATGTGCTACAATTCTCCATTTATTACTACTAACAAAGTTATTTTAGTATTAAACCAGTAACTTTCGCGGCCGCTGTCACGTGAATGCGGAACGCTCTCTCATTGGTTTGACGTCACTAGTCAAACGCCGGCGGCCGGCCCCGGCACGTTGCAAACACGCAGGACTAAAATTGAAGGCAACTTTGTGAAAGCGCAGTCGGACAATCTGCCACGAGTAGATACTGATATGGTAATTGATTACTTCCATTCCCATTGTTTTGTGGAACCTGAAATAAGAGGTGTAAAATAAGAAAGGTAAGAAAGTGTCTCATATCGCACAGTCGTGATCTTCAAAGCGACAGTAGGCCTACATCACATGTTAAAACTCATTGGTTTGTACGTTTTTTTATGGTACGTATTATTATTATCTACGTTTATGTTTACGATTGCAAAGATTCAATGTTGGAATATAAATATGGAATAGGTATAACATTCACAAGAATAACATAATTATAATGAAGGTGACTGCAGTGAGCGTACTCTGTTATCTCGCGCCATGCTTGAGGTATGTGATCAATTAACTACACTATGTATAAATAAAATATAATTTTGAGAAATAAGGTTACAAATATCTCCTGATTGCAAACCACGTTTCAGGCATCAAATATTGAGTAAAAAACGAAAAAATTATTTAAAAAATAACTTGCTTAACATATTGTTGCGTATGTTTTGTGTACCTGACATTCCTTTTATTATTATGAGGTCACGATAGCTGTGTCTACACTTACTTTCTACATGTAATAACTGTACACATAAGCTGAAAATATAGTTATGGTAGTTTGAGAAACACTTAACACTTGGGTTGAGATTAAATATAACTAAGAAAATATGTAATAAAAGCTTAAGAATTTGTTTTATACCTCAAAAACTGTTTTTTTTTTCTGTTTATTTAAGGTAAAATGTTATAAAAGTAACACAACTTACTTGCGTAAAACACGTAGGCCTATTTAGTGTCAATTTTGTGGACCTACTCACGTAATTTTTTGTAACGTCCGTCTTAGTAACTTAGAAAAAAATGGAAGGGCAAATATGAAAGTATGATTATCCTTGATAAACATTTCGAAAAACATGCATTTTAGTGCTTTGAAAGTAAAAATTACGTTGCTATTTAACTTAAATTGTTATGCATATGAAAGCTTACTAGAGACAAATCCAAATAACTTAAATTTATTAGAAATTGCTGTGTTTGAAAAAAAAATATATTAAACAAAATTTTTCCAAGAGGGACTCTGAGTCCCACCCAATTAATGTAATGATTAATTTGCATGGCTTAACATCGTGACATTATTTTTTTAGGCATGCAATGTGAAGATAGCCTAATTATGATATCTGTGCTCTTGAAACGATTGTTAGAAGTTATATTAAATTAATAAAAAAATATGTATTTCAAATTCCGTCTGTTAGGCCTAACTTTGAATGTATAAACTTACAAAATGTAAAATTTACATTCTGTGGCTAAATTTTTTGTAAACATATTTATATGCCTTTATTATTATGAAATACATTAACAAATTTTTATGCTCACGTCTACATCACATACGAATTGCAAAACGCGTTGTGGTATGTATTAAACAAAACCATAGTATCATAATGAAGGTTAGGTCAGATGTGAATAGCAGACATTAAGAAGTTCAGTAAAAACTTTCTACATCGGGGAAACATAAACACCTTAAAAATAATTACGTACGTCAAAATGGTCCTCACTAACAAAAATAACTGATTTTGGCGAAACATCTTGAATGTCTCGCCTAACTGCGTTAAACCACGTCTTCCTGTTTGTTTCGTTTTTTGTAATTAACCAATATTTTAACATGTGTTTTGCGAGATGTACTAGTACACTGTGGTACAGTAAACCATTTCGATGATTTGGTATACTTGACTCTTTATTAGATATTTCCATTACTTAAAAAAATTTCTATTTAACCAGATATGCATCACCGCTGAAGTAAATAAACGCGCCGGCCGAGGTTGTATCTGACTTGTGATGTCACGGAGTGAGAAGGCGCGATAGGCGCGTTTTGGTGGACGTTTCAAAAGTGAAACTTTAATTCAATCATAACTTTTTCAAAACTAATTTTTAAACCGTGAGACTTTCTAATACATTTTAAACAAATAAATGATTGAAAAAAAAAAGCAAAAATTGTGCATGTTACCTATTATAAAAAAAAACAGTAAAGGTCACCCCTGAATAATAATATCTTTGCTACAATTGTTATAGAAAATTACTTCGGTTTGTACTGATTATTTTCAAACACACGTACAGCAATTTACAATCCATAAAAAGAACAAACTCTGCCCAGAAAATTTGATACACACATTATTTATCAAAGTACTGAGGGACTTCCAAGTGTTCCTTTGGAAGGGTCTGATAATACTTATCTGCGCATGAACGCCAGGAGCGGCTTCTCAATGAGCCTGCAGCTTACCCTGGCTTACATAGCACCAAAAATATAACTCCTCTCCTCAATCACGGGCTTAATATGTTCCGTGTTTAATTTAGCCAATCGGAGGGCCGAAATATAAGACAATAGTCTCATTTACATTGTATGCCTCCCCATGCCGCACTGCGGTTCTTCCGTATGACAACGCTCCAACACGTCACGCCGACACTAGCGCTACTAAGCGGCAGGCTTGGGGACTCTTCGCCGCGCCGGCAGTATAGTTCCGTGCGTGCCATGATGAACATCCGTGGCATCTTGACCATCGGCGCAGCCCCAACTTGACCGGCCACCCTGGCTGCCTTGCCCAAGGCAGCGTAGGAACACGACGTGGTGTTTTCGCATGAAAAGGTAGGATATCTGCTTCACGTAGTTGAGTATCATTTCGCAAGAATTTGCGAAAGTACAGGCGTGAACAGTGAATGTGTTAGACGTGTTGCTGGGCGGGCTGTGCGTAGCGGGCAGGCGGAAAATTTGACGAAAATGAGACGCCCCGTCTCATCATTTTGATATGGCAGAACATAATCTTCAAAAATTATAATGCTTGTTTCAAAATCTTCGTAATAATTAAATTTTTCAGAAGTTTCTATTAATTTAACATCACATATTCATCATAGATGTTCAATTACTTAAGCATAAATAGCATTATTCATTTATTTATAAAAGTATTTTTCAAAGCAAAATTATTTTTTCACATTAAAATTCTGGTTGACTTAATCTAATTTTTTCGCCTTTATATTGATTTAGCAATGCCTTTTTCATATCTAACAATATTTCTTATTATTTTAATATTGTATACCAATTTCAAGTCTTTTTAATATTCAATAATCAATAACATAAAATGCTCTTTATTTTATTACATTTATTTTTATATAGTGATGTCCACTACTTACTTTACGGATTATTTCTTTTTATTAGTTTTATATTACGTACATCACAATTATGTGTATAATACTGTAATTGTCGGTTATCAAAGGAAAATCTATAAAATAATCACATTGTTCTTGAGTAATATCTAAATCAACAATAAATGTACTCTGACTGGCACATAAAATACGAAGCACACATAGTAAATAGTTCAAATCAAGCTTAAATTTGTACACGTGCGAGATTTAATTGCTGGGAGTGTAACCGATTAGAGTTGCAATGACCGTAACATCGAGAACGGACATTAGAATACATACTTTTTTTTTTTACCGCGATTATAGCAATAGTGTCAAAGGCTAAATTATATTTCGGTTCCCTTGATGCGAGCATACTCATCCTCTGATTGGCCGCGCGAGGATCTGGAAACAGGTATTGCGTTTTATTTGCTACAGTATGTTGCGAAAGATTCGCTATTGACTGGGCTGCTTCCTGGCAAGTAGGATACCAGGCACTGATTGGCGAGCGACGTTATGATATGTCGCTGGCTAGCGTCGCCATTTTGTTGGCGGGTGCGGCTCGTGATTTCAATATAAGTGGTCGTTTCGCCTCTGCATTCTTAAATACTCTGTAACCAGACAGTGACTCCGCACAGTGAGGCAAGGTCCCTGAACACACAGGCGCGTTGTACAACGTTACCAGCACTTGGCGGTATTCGATAAGGGGCCACATCGTGGGTCTGCGTGAGGCCAGGTGAATGTGCATTGCAATAACTGCCAGCCAAGTGGGGCATTCCGATGTCGCAATGGCACGACGTTGGAACCGGTGGTTAGGCGAGGACACCCACAAACGTCGTGAAGATTGCTGTCAACCACAGACATCACACCGAAGAAGGAACGCCGTATTGTTAGAGACCCGGAAATTTCGTGAATTCATTCGAGGACATGCTACACTCCAGAGGCATGTGCACTTGACCTCCTTTTCAATTAGATCGCAGTTTGTAAGATACGCCCTAGTCGAAATTGAGCCAATAACTAACCTGCGAGGAAACAACGACCAAATCCCGTGCCACCTGCCAATGAACAACCAACAGAGGCTCGATTACACAAAGGAATGCGGAGTCTAGCTTGCTGCCAAATGAATCAGCGAAATGCCCGGGTCTCTACGTATTGTGCGCCAAGCATTACGCAACCCCATGACACCGGCGCCTTACTTCCGGGCGCAGTTACTGGACACTCTACAACACCCCGGTGTCATCCCGCGCCTCGCCTATGTGACTTGCTTAAGCACATCCGGGTCGCCGTCCCATGCGTAGGCTGCAGCTGCGAGGCCTCGCCAAGAGCTACGTTTCCCTCGCTTGAGACCGAGAAGCGTGGCAGCGATAAGGGCTACACTGCTACGCGCTCCAAGTGGCGCGCAATGCTATCGTCGCGTGGCGAGTTCCTGCGGTACTTTCAGCAGTGGCCCTGTCATTTTACTGGTGAGAAGTGGGAAGCAAGATCAGTGCGAAGAGAGACAGTGATGATTTTCATTCATTCCTGCGAAACCAAATATAATTTCGATGCTGTGAAACTAAGAAATAAGGGGAAAAAACCATAAATCTCCACTTGCTCATACGTCAAACACACACACATATCTACACACACACACCTACACACAAAGAGAGAGTCCGAAATATCCCCATTGGAGGCGAAACTGATAGACGAATTAAAAAGTGAGAAAGTAGCTGTGTTGGCAATTCAGTGCCTAATAAGTTATAGTTATCATGCAAAATATTATTAATTGATTGCGCACGAATGCGGTGCGTTGTTCATTTGGTACAATTTTATACTCTTGGTTAAACTGCATGAGGGGTTGGAATATCTTGAAAGCAGATTTTTTCCCTCCCAATTGCTTTATCATTAATTGAATACTGCGTACGTGGGCGTGGAAATATTTCTAAGTATATGCATCAGAGCATGAAGGAGTCGTTCGTTGGATTACGAAGAGAATAATAATGACCCAGTTCGGTATATATTCCTAGAGTTATCAGACTGGCCAACAACGCATCGTGTGCAAAATGGTAGCTTTAAATACCTGTAAAATACCAAAATTTGATCTCGGTATGCCTGAAATATGCAAGGAATTGCTGATACCAAATAATTGTTTTGTGCTCAGTAGAGTGATCCTGAAAGCCTGATGCTGCGGATTCGATGTGAGAGAAAATGGCGCTGCNACGAAGAGAATAATAATGACCCAGTTCGGTATATATTCCTAGAGTTATCAGACTGGCCAACAACGCATCGTGTGCACAATGGTAGCTTTAAATACCTGTAAAATACCAAAATTTGATCTCGGTATGCCTGAAATATGCAAGGAATTGCTGATACCAAATAATTGTTTTGTGCTCAGTAGAGTGATCCTGAAAGCCTGATGTTGCGGATTCGATGTGAGAGAAAATGGCGCTGCCCCCCTTCCTTTTATAATGAACACATATAAGTAATTTTTATTTTATTCGTGACTGTATTAGATTCACATAAAATAGTAACGTGAGTTTACATTATCTAGGTGGTGTGCAACCTAAAATAATACTAAAAGTAAACTTTATTCTATTTTTAGTCGGAGGGAGTTGCTAGATAGAGCAAGCGGGAACAAGTAAGGACTCGACCCGAAATCTCCCCGGTTTTCACCTGGAGAGATTTTTAAAATGTAAATTCTGGCCGAACGAGTTGAGTATCTAACCGCGAGTCCCCTTGAACATGGGTCTTCCCTGGTGTTGATTGGTTCGTGCAGATATCTGTGTTTATTATCATATGGATTAAAGTTGACTTGTGTGAGAAATAAAACGATCTGCTGGAGCGACAAGCCTCCCCCCGGCGGTCAGTGCGCTAGGGCAAAGTCCAATTCAACACCTGGTGCAGCGCGGCTGGACGTGTGCGCGAGCTCAGATTACGACTGCACGGGCCTCTCGTTTACTTCTGTAACGGGACTCGTGACAACCTCTTTAAGTATGCTTTTGTCTTAATAGTATTTTAATGTATCTATCAGTTTCGCCTCCTATTGGGATATTTCGGACTCTCTCTCTCTCTCTCTCTCTCTCTCTCTCTGTGTGTGTGTGTGTGTGTAGATGCGTGTGTCTGTAGGTGTGTGCGTATTTGGCGTATGAGCAAGTGGAGAATGATAGTTTTTTCCTCTTATTTCTTAGTTTCACAGCATCGAAAAGTTTATTTGGTTTCGCCGGAATGAATAAAAAATTACACATTTTATTTTTATACGAAAAAAAAACCATGGTGGAGATCGAACCAGAATTTATTTACAAAAAAAATTGTACATAGAATTAATTTTCTACCTTCGAAAGGGATAAACATAACTCTAAAATAACATGGTCTCCGTAATGCACTGGCTGCAATATGCTCTAATTTTTTTTCGCACATGTGAAGTCTTTCCATATATGCCTCGACGAGGTTTAAGGGTGGTGAATGACAGCTGTATGCGCGTGTCTTTGCTGGAATTCGTATTGTGGTATACATCTGCATGGTAGACTAGCATCTCGAGAATAAAACTGTGTTTTAGTTCCCGTAATTCATAAAGAATAAATACTATTTACTCCTGCTGGAAAATAAGTCGCTCACATATACGTACACGTGTTCGCATGCCACTTTTCATTCGGCTAAAGTCACGTAGCAATGTTTTGACTTTGGGTTGGAAAGGGGGAGGAAGGGGTACCGCGGATCAGATATATCTCTTAATGGAGCGAGTGAATACGAATGCNAACAACACGAATTCATGAAAATACAGAACTTTGTTTGCCGAAGGTAACTGATTTGTATGATTTTGTGCTTGTGGTGGGTGTACATTTACACTAGCGTCTCCTTACTGTATATAATTTTTTCCCTGAAAAACTTACTGTGTGTGCATTATTTATGCATATTAAGAGTTTTATATCATGACAATGGGTGCCAGAAAAATCACCGCATGTGGAGTAACCATATGGGTACTTTTCCCCCACTGTCTTAATTTCCTAATATAATGATTTTAAATTTGGGAGGATATATTTTTTACTGATGAGCGTCTATGCCTGGGTTAGGGGGAATGCATGGGATCCTTCACTGGGCGTATCGCATACCGTGAGGTGTAGCGAAGTGGTTTTAATTCAGTTTTTTTTTTTTGTTTTTTGAGCCTTGATTACTTTATAGAAATCATCATAACGCATCTGTACATGACACATGATTTTTACCAGTTGCTTAATTTATTTTTTAAATAATTGCGTTAGTACACGTAAAAAAAATATATATATGTATACGTAATTTTAGTGGCAGCTAGAATCTGATTAAGAATTTTTTCTTTAAATTATAAAAAAAACTGATATATTAGCTATTTTATTTTCTTTAAATTATAACAAAACTGATATATTAGCTATTTTTTTTCTTTAAATTATAACAAATCTGATTTACCAAATATTTTTTCTTTGCCAACAGCGTTTTTTTTTTAAACTAACGAGAAAAAATAGAAATCTGTTTATTGTTTTAAACACGTTTATTTAAGCACACAAATTTCAAAACTATTAATATTCTTCTGCATAATACAAGGAATACGTTTTTCACCCGTTTTTCTTCTCTGAGTCTTTGAGTCTTAGAGGGCATTACACACGTAATATATTTTTTAATGTACAATGGGTTCCTCACAGTCTTTTTTTTAATGTACGGTGTGTTATCATAACTCCACAACCTTAGGGATTCGGCGTTGCACGGGGCACAGCAATATTTTTTATTTTTGCACTCGTGAAGTTTTGTGGCGTACGTCTCGACGAGGTGTCGATACGGCGGACAGCGGCAATTCTTGTGAAGGTCTACAAAGTTAGTTCCGATGGGGCACGCATCGCGAATCGCCGACTCTTTGCGTCTTCCAAACGCGTACATAGAGTAATAAGGAATTATGGGAGATTTCAAAATTGCCGGAATTTTCTCGTACGGAATATTCCCCTCATCAACCATAGTTCGTACTTTTCGTATGTCTGTAGGCGGTACGTCTGTTTGCATGGTACAGTCGAGGTGTTGCCATGTACACGGCGGTAAAAAGGTGAAAACTTGGGTTTTCTCGTCTTCGTCACTTTACGAGACGGTAATCTTCTTGATGGTTTATGAGTCAAACGAGCGAAAATTTTGTATGTTGAAAAACCTTTTTTTTTTTCACTAGATGTTTGTTATATAAAAAAAAGTTGGTTCCTATGCACACACCGTGTTTCAAATTTTTTTTTTAAAAGTCATTTAAAACTTTATCGAGGTCCATTCACATCGGCCACCAATGTTCTGGGTTGGATTCCAAGCAGGGTAGTACTTGCCAGTAAATTTCTTGAAGGGGAGCATTTCCCACGCGCACAGCTTGCTAGTAGATATCTTGCATGTGTAGGTCGTGGTGTTCTACGTGAAGGGCGTCTTCTACAGGAAGGGCGTCTTCAACGAGGACGTCGTCTTTCACGGGCGTAGATTTCGCGATGGCTGCTTGATGGGCCTTGCACCAACCCCTGCGATGCACAGCGTGTTGGGAACCGAGGTGGTGCAGTCCTCGAAACACTATTTGCACAGGTGGCAGTCCCGTATGTCTTCGTCCTGCTGCAGGTTGGCCGTAAAATACTTGAATACTGTCGAAATTTCGTAAGGTGCGTAGACCAGAAGAAATTCTTTCGGCAAGTATGGTAACTCGCCCCGTATGTCTAAGGCACTAAGCGAGCGCACCCTTCCAAATGCCAAAATTTCCAAAAGGATTTTATGGCCGCTCGGACAACACGCGTACATTTCTAAGAGCAAGAAAAATGACTGATTTCCCGAGGGGGGTAGGGGTGGGTCTTATAAAGAGTTTTTAAGGGGAAAAAATAGTCCACACTTGCGATTAAAGTAGGCCGCTGATTGGTCGGAACGCAGGTTTCTGGAAATCCTCGAGCAATTAACCAATCCAAGAGATTGTAATGTGATGTGGATAACCAATGAGAATCAGGGGTGTAGGTGGAGATCTACCGACTAATTAGTCGAACGAAGATGAATAATTGGTGCAGCGGGTGTTGGGGATGAGTCAATTAGCCAATGAGGAACAGGGGTGGAGGGATACCGATTAATTAGTCGAACGAATATTTGCAAAAACACCCGAGTAAATAGCCAATGAGAAACATTATTGGGGTGGGCAATTAGCCAATGAGAATCAGGGGTGGTGAAATTGGTCAATTAAATATATTGGAAGGGGGAATGGAGATAGTCAGTCGTCTGCTGGGCGCGGTGCTAAAAACAGATGGTGCTCGAATGAAGGTGAGAGACAAACTCCAGTTATGAATAAACAAATGACAAACGAAAAAACCAAAATGGCGGATTGTAGCTGTGATGCCTACCAAGATGGCGGACTGCACTGATCAAGATGGCGGACGGCTGCACCTACCAATATGGCGGACTGCACCGACCGAAATGGCGGAAGGATGAACCCTTCCATGTTGGCAGTTGGTGGCCGTGACGCCTACCAAGATGGCGAACTGCACATTTCCAGTTTCTGGATTGCTGCGACCAAAATAGCAGACGGTGGCAGTGACGCCTACCAAGATGATGGATTGCACCTACCAAGATGGTGGAATGTGTATGGTTGGAGGGGTTGTGGGGACCTCTGCAAATTTGAGTTTTTTTAATAAATTTCTAATAATTTTCGTAAAATTTTACATAAATATTTCATATTATTTAAATATAATTTTTTATTTTTTTTTGGATTTTCTGGGTTTTTAAGGTTAAATGTTAAGGCCAGATGGATCCAAGATTGCCGCCGACCGATCGGAATGACAGAGCAGGAACAGCTCCGTTGCTCCTCTCCCAGGTTACGATGTGTCAAATTCCCCATAAATCCTCTACTCACATATTTACATTGAAAATAATCGGATTGAGTTTGAGGTTCCAGCAGTTATATAAGAAAAATTAATTAGCAAATATGAAAGAATAATTTACAATTCCTACGTTATGCGTGGTTCCCGGCATAGTAATTGTGCGTTGTCCGGAAATTTTTTATAGTAATTAAAGAATNGGGGGGGGGGGCGAGAGTGCTAAAGACTCAATAAACAATAGGCAGAGACCTGCAAAATTCGTGAGTTTAGTGAACTGCAGGCTAGTCTTGACAGTCTTATATACAACTACGCCGATATCAACTGCACATTGGTTGTCTGCTGTCACTGTAAGGCGACAATTGCACACCGTTCTCCAGTAGGTGTCAAACACCGTGTGGGCCAATGACTTAAGTTATATAAACGCACTTGTTTTGAATTCTAGCTTGTCCGAAAATGAATCCACGAATTCTTCAGGTCTCTTACGATAGTTAGAGATAATGGTTTTTCGTGCGGAAAGTTGACTGTTTGTTAGGATTCAACGTACTCTACACATGTCCGACAGGTTTCTTTCCTTGTGGGTAGGGATTGCAATCCGGTGTCAATTTCAGTCCGACCGGATCCGAATGGATTCCCATCGATCCGGCCGGATCCGGCCGGATCCGGCCGGGTCCGACCGGATTGATCAAATCAGGATGATTTTCCCTTTTCGATCCACCGAAATGAACTGTTAATGAGTTAATCGAGTTATTGTACTTATAGGTAATTTATTAAAAAAACATATATATAAAATAAACTTTATTTCCGATGTTAAAATTAGACAACGAGCAAACAATTAAAATCTAGTACAGTGTAGGTAGATAGTTAAATTTTAACGACACATAACGGGTGGTTCAGTCTTCCTAGATTTCACTTTCACAGATAGATCAATTTTAGTAAGTAACTATATAAAATCTAACATAATTAACCTTGCGTAATTTACTGAGATCACAATAATTAGGTATTTGAGAATGCTAACAATTCTCATTCTTATATTTATGACAGAAAAAAGGATCGTAAAAAAAGAAATTGTGTTAATTGTGTCATCTGCCAGTTGACTTCTAATAGAGCTACAAATAGAGCCTGCGGCCGAAAAGGCCCTTTCAACTTCTACACTTGTCATCTTTATTTTCAGCAAATAATCATGAATAGCAGATAACTATTCTACTCGAACTCCTTCACTTTCAAATGTAGTCATTTCCTCTTTTAGTACTTTATCAAAATCTTTCTCTTTTTTAGTATGTATGGTATAACACGTCGTTTCTTGCTGGATTTGTAATTGTAATTCTTCCTGTAATGTCAAATCTTTTTTCAGTGATGGTGAATCTAAGTTCTTCTCTGCTATTTCTTCCACGTTTTCGTTAGAGTTATCATCTTGAATAAGTCTTTAAAAAAAAATTAATTTCTAATCGTATGACTTTTTTCTTTGGCATAGTAAATGTATCATAAGCTCGGATTGTATCTTCATGATATTTCTTTGGATTCTGTAAGTATATTAATATTCATGTTACTACAGTGCGGTGTTCTTTAATCCTTGTACGTAGTGCTTAAGATAATTAAGTACTTAACACCGTGTCATGAGTGAGCAACTTCTCTAAAACAAATTTTAGTGCTGTTTCAACAGTTAACAGGGTAGAATCTCTTCTGCATAGGGCCTCTGCAGCCAATTTAAATGGCTGCAAACTGTCAATAAAGTATTTTATTTTCGACCATTCAAGGTCACTAAATTTTATGTCAGATCCTATATCTATTACAGCTTTATCGATACACACTTTCAGCTTATAAAATCTTTCTATCACAGCCAGAAGACTATTCCAACGCGTGCGGCAATCCAAAATAAGGCTTAATTCTTTAACTGATCTTCTTGCACATACTTTTGCAGATACATATCGTATTCAGTAGGCGATCTTTTGAACAGCTTCACCACTATTCGCACTTTTTGAAGAAGATCATTTTATAT
Organism: Clitarchus hookeri; assembly: GCA_002778355.1. Lineage (NCBI taxonomy): Eukaryota > Metazoa > Arthropoda > Insecta > Phasmatodea > Phasmatidae > Clitarchus > Clitarchus hookeri. The sequence goes on from NQII01000042.1 coordinate 249,299, forward strand.
AGGAATTTCTTCAACCCTAGAAAGATAAGGATGACGAGGATCCGTTATTGTTACTGTTATTCCTTGTTCTTCAAGAGCATCATTCGTTGTGTCTTCGTCATTTGTATCTGATTCATTAGATGTTGTTGGCGATGTTGCTAGGTGTTTTTCTTCCGTGTCTTCTTTTTTTATATATAAAACATCGACCATGGCNCATTAGATGTTGTTGGCGATGTTGCTAGGTGTTCTTCTTCCGTGTCTTCATTCTTTTTATATAAAACATCGACCACGACTAATTGTAACCCATTTGCGAATCACAGTTTCTGATAGCAATTCATGAGCTTACCTACTAACGTAAACATAATTCANCTAATTGTAACCCATTTGCGAATCACAGTTTCTGATAGCAATTCATGAGCTTACCTACTAACGTAAACATAATTCATTTACCAATTGAGCAAAAACAATGTCTTTTTAAATAAAACACTTTTTAGTGGATACTCTCGCGTTTTATTTTTCATTTTATCCTAAATCTTAAATCGTTAGTTCTCGCGTAAATACAATAAAAAATGTCTATTTACTTGCATTTTGACGAAGCAGCGCGACAAAACAAAACACACATTTGTTGACTGGAGCCAGTCGAATACTCGAATGATACTGAGGACTGAGCACGTGGCGCGACGCGGTGGCGCGGCGTGGTGGAGCGACTCAGCGTCGAACGACTCACACGCACACGCACCACGCATTTAAAGTACCTACTCATGCAACAGCGCGATTATTTTGCCGAAAGTTGCTATCACCGGATCCGGTACCAATATGCCGGATCCGGTAAACGTTTAGTGATGCCGGATCCGCCGGAATACCGGATCCGATTTTCCGGATTGCAATCCCTACTTGTGGGCTGCCATGCATTTATGAAGCTATTACCCTACTTCACTGGGCCAATGAGGATTCTGACACTATAAGGCAGAACGTTCGTTATTTCTGCAAACAACGTAGCCGAGTCAGAACCTTGTTCATCCAATCAAAAAAGAAAAAAACTAGTTAGTGTGTCACAGAAGANGCAAACAACGTAGCCGAGTCAGAACCTTGTTCATCCAATCAAAAAAGAAAAAAACTAGTTAGTGTGTCACAGAAGATATGTGGGCTCAAAAAAAGGTTCGCGATTTTCCATCATCTCTACCAACAGGTATTTATACAGAGGCGAAATGGAGTGGCGGTTCCTCTGATGCGGGCGTACCCATTCGCTGATTGGCTGCGCGAGTCTTTGAGAACGCGCCTTGTCTGATTGGCTTCTGAGTGCTGCTAAATACTCCGTATTGGCTAGTCTTCCAACTGCCCGATAAAGTACGAGGCGCTGATTGGCGAACGGCGTTGCGACATGTTGCTGTTCNTATTGGCTAGTCTTCCAACTGCCCGATAAAGTACGAGGCGCTGATTGGCGAACGGCGTTGCGACATGTTGCTGTTCAGTGACGCCATTTTGTTGGGGAGTGGGGGTGGTGTTCGCTGAATAAGTGCTTGTTTCACGTCTGTAGTGTTGAGCACTCTCTGCGTCTGGCTAATTAGTCTGCAGGAGATGATTGGGAGAACGACGTTCTGCCATTTTACTGGCTGGCCAGAGGCAGTTTCCCGGTGTGCATGGCTCGAGTTCGCAGTTCACGTCCCCACTGCGCTTCTTTAGTCTCGAATTTTCCGTGGGGCCGCAGTGGTGTAGTGGTTACACTACTCGCCTCCTACCTAGGCGCAACCGTATTCGATTCTGAGCNTTTCCGTGGGGCCGCAGTGGTGTAGTGGTTACACTACTCGCCTCCTACCTAGGCGCAACCGTATTCGATTCTGAGCGGGGTCGCTCCCGGATTTTTCGCATGTGGTAATCGTGTCGGTACGATGCCGCTGTTCCACTGGTTTTCTCGAGGATCTCCCGTTTCCCTTNATTTTTCGCATGTGGTAATCGTGTCGGTACGATGCCGCTGTTCCACTGGTTTTCTCGAGGATCTCCCGTTTCCCTTGCCCCTTCGATCCGGCGCTGCTCCATACTCACCTCGCTTCACCTTCATCGGCTCTCGAGACTTCGATTTTTAATCTCTTCACTCACCCACTCAAATATTCTGTGGCTTCGCGCTCACGAGGCGAGAAGGCCAGGTGGATGATGGCTGGTTTCAAGACCTCCGTTATTTTGTTAAATTCGTGGAGCACCAATGCCGTGTTTCGAACTGATCATTTAGTTAATTGGTAATTCGTTATTCTAAAGGTTTCTGTTCGGATATTGTTGGCAGTCACTTATTCATAGAGACCTGAAGAATTCGCGTATTCATTTTGAGACAAGCTAGAATTCAAGACATGTGTGTTTATATAACTTTAGCCATTGGTCCACACGGGTTTTGATTGACACCTCCTGAAGAACGCTGGCCCAATCGTCACCTTCCACTGTGACAACAGACAACCAATGTGCAGTTAACATCCGCATATTTTTACATAAGACTATGGAGTCTAGTCTGCAGGTCATTGAACTCGCGAATTTTTAAGGCCTCTACTTATTTAGCATTCGTAAAGACAAACAGTTCGAAATTTGAACTGGAAAATATATTTTCAGTGAGTGAGTGAAAAGGTTTCGGCGTCTCTTAACAGCGAGGTCTTGAGAGCCGATGAGGGTGGAGAAGCGCCGAAATGAAAGGGCGGGGTTAATGGGAGATCCCCGAGAAAACCCGCCAACCAGCGGAATCGTCTGGCACGATTCCCACATGCGAGTCTTTGGGAGTGACCCGGCCAAGGATTGAACCCGGTTCCCCTTGGTGGGAGGCGAGCAGGCTAACCGCTCAGCCACTGCGGCCCCGTATATTTTCAGGAAACGTAACGTTAAAAAGTGAACGCACTGAGCTTATATGATCGACAACAAACGTGTTTGTAAATGCACGTATACGAGAATTATAAGACCAGCGGTAAAATTCACTATGTAATACGGTGGCTGTGTGAAAAAACTGCAACTGGCCTGATGATTTGGAACACTAACTTTGGTCACAAATATATATTCTTATTTCATAGAAAGTTAATTGTGCTGTCACACGTCTACTTTGTAGGTTGAACTTAATACGGCCGTGATCTGGTTATTTCGTAAATTGGTAAATGTTTTTCGCGACATGATTTACGGGGAGGCTAGAATTTAATATCCTTTGTGCACACTTGCAGTCTTCATTTGATTATTGGTCCCTTGTCTTTGTGTAAAGAGTGTCTGTTACATGAGTGAAACAATATGAATTAAGTTTCTCCTATACTGACAGTCCGTGATTCGCGGGCAGATAGATAAGATGCGTAACAATTAAAATTGTATAATCACGAAAATGGTTCAGAACTAAAGTGTTTTGAAACACAACTTGTCCTGAAATATTTTCGCGAAAAACAGGTGCCCCAATAAATGAGTATTTTGTAAAATATGTTACTTATTAAAACAGAATGACCGAGTAACATCGTCATTTCAATGCATCGAACCGGGTTGCATAGCCTTTTAGTNTCCTTTGTGCACACTTGCAGTCTTCATTTGATTATTGGTCCCTTGTCTTTGTGTAAAGAGTGTCTGTTACATGAGTGATACAATATGAATTAAGTTTCTCCTACACTGACAGTCCGTGATTCGCGGGCAGATAGATAAGATGCGTAACAATTAAAATTGTATAATCACGAAAATGGTTCAGAACTAAAGTGTTTTGAAACACAACTTGTCCTGAAATATTTTCGCGAAAAACAGGTGCCCCAATAAATGAGTATTTTGTAAAATCTGTTACTTATTAAAACAGAATGACCGAGTAACATCGTCATTTCAATGCATCGAACCGGGTTGCATAGCCTTTTAGTAAAGTAAAAGTATCAATTCGAACATGGCCTGAGTGGGCGAGAACTGGCTGCGAGCCCACTACACCAGGAGAAATTGTGAATTGTTTGTCGGGGTGGGGGGGGTGTTTTTTTAGCCGACAAAATACTATGTAAGAGCAACAACAGCTGGTCCGATGTTTACTGCACCCTTTCGAATTTAACGTTTGAAAAAAAAAATCTGTGTCCTTAACTGCGCACATTTTAACGGACGATTCACCTACACACTCACAGTTGGGTTGGCAGCGATATACGTAAAGAAGTTCCATACCTCTGCGTCGTATTGAAGGCGTGATTTTTTAATTTGTTAACACTGAATATTAAAAATTATTTTTCCGTTTATTTTATGCTCATGCATTAATGTGCAAATTATTCACATATTTTTCATTACAATTTCTAAATTTCACTTCATCCGAGCATTAAGAAAGTGATCCGGTCCGTTGGAATGTAAATTTCACATTCGGCGGACTAGTACAAGACTGGCGTAAAAGTATATCTTAAGCAGAGCTTATGTTTAATTACTCGCTAGCAGCCATAATGCAAGGCCGCCTGTTTTCCGCGACAAGATTCTACGGCCAGTTGTGTTCCAGAAAACGTAAGCTGAAGTCCACTTTCGTCATTGGATTATTTGAATTGTCACGCGACGAAGCTGTCTGACCGCGAATGACGGACATTCAGTATAGATAGGGGCAGTGATATTTCGCGAAAAGATTTCGAGACAAGATACAGTCCAAAGCACTGTAGGGCCGCCCAGCTTCTCTGATTGGCTAAAAAAATGTTCTGGCCCGTGTTAACCGTTTGCGCACGAATCACGAAGGTTCAGTGTCGGAGTTACTTAGTGGCTTGGTCAAAGACGGACACGGCACCAGCAGCCAATGGAAGTATAACAACAGCTGAGGTGTGTATATAGTATTGAAGTCTACTGTGTGCTCCGATTTTTACGCGAAAAGTTACTGGCCCCAAGTATAGGAGTAACTTAATGCTGATTGGTCCAGTCGTGGAAGGGAACATATTCTCGCAGAGACGCGCGGCAATTAACCGAGTCAAGTCTCCGTGGGAATAATTTCGTGGAAAGCAGCTGACCATATGTAAGTTAATATTTATTTAGCCATGTGCAATTTTTTTCTTCCTCGTTCGCTCAGACAAAACACTTTCCTACAGTAAAACATTAAACGGAAGACCCGACGTCTCAAGCAACTCTGTGCACACCAAGGTCACGAGTAAACCGTAACACGCTCTTTCATTCCCTTTCCTTATAAATATATATACAGAGTGATTCTAAAACCATAGGACAAACATTGAGGGGTGGTAGAGCTCACTAAAACAAACAATTACTGTATAGGAATATATGGGCAGAAGTGACGCGTTGAGGCACAAACACAAAAACATAACACATTAACGGAAACATAAAATGTTCATTAGCAGCATACTTAAAGAGTGATTCCGTACAGAAAATGTTAAAACAGTTGCTGGAAATGCATCCACCAACAGTCACGCATGCTGGGCGACCTCTACATACGGCGTGATTGGCTGACAATGGCGGCGTGCGTGAAATACCCGGCGTATTTGAATCTGTTCGCCAATCACTCCACCGACGCTACCAAGCTTGCATTACTGTCAGTGGTAGCAATTTTGAGCAATTATTATAAACATTGCTGTAAAAAGGCATTTAGCGGCGACGTTGTAAATAAACAATGTGTTGCATTTAATGTGTTATTTTTGTGTTTGTGCCTCAACGCGTCACTCCCGCCCATATATTCCTATACAATAATTGTTTGTTTTAGTGAGCTCTACCACCCCTTAATGTTTGTCCCATGATTTTAGAATCACCCTGTATATACATAGTGTATCTGCGTATGTGTATATCAGAGTGACAACCATTAAAAAAAGATATTATCGAACATTGCGCACGAACGGATGTTCGAAACGCCTACCGTCACTGACTGGGCCGTGATAGGGGGCGATACAACCTCACACGATGGAGNGCGCACGAACGGATGTTCGAAACGCCTACCGTCACTGACTGGGCCGTGATAGGGGGCGATACAACCTCACACGATGGAGTCTTGATGAGGTGGAGTGAGTTTCGTCTTCGTATATTCCCAACAATGAATCAAGAAATGCCAGAAGAACTGTCAATTTCCCTTGTTTCAACATTCATGTGCCGTTTGTTTACATTTGGTTCCACATAAAAAAAACNCCAGAAGAACTGTCAATTTCCCTTGTTTCAACATTCATGTGCCGTTTGTTTACATTTGGTTCCACATAAAAAAAACTAGACATTACGGAAACAAAATAACATTTTGTGTATGTTGGCTGCACCGCATTTGCTTTACAACTTATTCATAATTAATGTATTGTTATTTAAATATGTAATTTAAGGAAACAGTGTGCTAAACTTACTTCAAGCCACGTAGCTATAAGAGTTATGCTGCTCTGAGAAAAATGTTCTGTTGAATAAAACAAAATTTGTTTGTCGCAACCAAAGAAATGGTGTTATAGGGGAAATTAAATGTTAAGTTACTGTAACCAAATTATTGTGTTGTTCCCATTTCGNCCAGAAGAACTGTCAATTTCACTTGTTTCAACATTCATGTGCCGTTTGTTTACATTTGGTTCCACATAAAAAAAAAACTAGACATTACGGAAACAAAATAACATTTTGTGTATGTTGGCTGCACCGCATTTGCTTTACAACTTATTCATAATTAATGTATTGTTATTTAAATATGTAATTTAAGGAAACAGTGTGCTAAACTTACTTCAAGCCACGTAGCTATAAGAGTTCTGCTGCTCTGAGAAAAATGTTCTGTTGAATAAAACAAAATTTGTTTGTCGTAACCAAAGAAATGGTGTTATAGGGGAAATTAAATGTTAAGTTACTGTAACCAAATTATTGTGTTGTTCCCATTTCGNAACCAAAGAAATGGTGTTATAGGGGAAATTAAATGTTAAGTTACTGTAACCAAATTATTGTGTTGTTCCCATTTCGTCGCCCAAACGTGTTAAATCTTTTTGGCGCAACTGAATATTTGTATGGCTATAAGTTCCTGTATGTTTCGTTGTTTAACATAAAAGAAAAATTCGTCCACGAGGTTCGAACACAGAACATTAGTATCAGGAGATAAGACATTTGCCATCTTGACTTAACTGATCGCTGACATAGAATAAGGTTTTTANACAGAACATTAGTATCAGGAGATAAGACATTTGCCATCTTGACTTAACTGATCGCTGACATAGAATAAGGTTTTTTAGTATTATCCTCTATGTGGCTCGTAGGTAAGTTTCTTTAATTCTGATTTTTCCATCATATATTTTTTGTTTNACAGAACATTAGTATCAGGAGACAAGACATTTGCCATCTTGACTTAACTGATCGCTGACATAGAATAAGGTTTTTAGTATTATCCTCTATGTGGCTCGTAGGTAAGTTTCTTTAATTCTGATTTTTCCATCATATATTTTTTGTTTNTTTTTAGTATTATCCTCTATGTGGCTCGTAGGTAAGTTTCTTTAATTCTGATTTTTCCATCATATATTTTTTGTTTAAATCGTTTTGTACTACTATTTAGTATCATTAAATATAATAATAAGCAATTATGTAACAGAAATTATAAACAAATACTCGAGCTGTATATTCGAGCCAGGGCATATGACTTAATTACTGTACAGCTTCTGGAACAAGCTAAGTTTGTTGACGACAGCAATTGGGTATGAATATACCTAACAGCCTATCAGATTGTCCTAGCTAACAACATGCTAATTCGCTTCAAAAATAACTCATTTGACTCCATCATAAATTTGTTAAGTTCATGGTAACCAAGCTGGTTAAATGAGCGTAGGGCCTATCTGTAAAATATTTGTGTGTACTAAATACGTGTATTGGCCAAAATTACGTCGGAAAAATCAAATAAGAGTACGGCTCAAAGAGTTATTTCTAAATATTTTTATTTTGTTTCAAGGGAACAAATGTAGATGTTTGGAACAAGAGTGGATTATTTGTGTTGTTAAAATATTGTTGCGCGGAAACAAATCCTCTTGAAGTAACTTTATTTTTGTACGTGCAGCTATATATCTGTCACAGTAAACTGAGCACTTTGTATGCAAATTGTGTAGTATTCCGCCATAAGTAAATTCAGCATTACCATGAGCCTCATCGCTTTATTAATGCGTCGGTCATGTGAAAATGCAAAAATTATTATAAAAGTAAATATTTCTGCAAATATGATCATTCTTACACTTATATGCATTTAAAAAACAGGAAGCAAAATAAAGCATGTCGATATTCAGAAATGTTTACAGAAAACCATTAATTCGTAGTAAAGGCATGGAACTACTTTCCCTTCGTCTTTATATGCTATTCTAGGTAAAGTGAGCACTTTTTGAAGCCCTCTCATTCGGAATAATAGTAAAGTAAATATATTATATTATAGCCTTAGACGTAAACTGTCAAGTCCGATAAAATAGGTACGCCGTGCTTATTACTTACATGTCAATATTTATAAAAACATAGTGGTGGAAGGATAAAAATGGCTGAAAGGAAAAAATAACTAGGCCCTCAAAAGTGCTCACTNATTTATAAAAACATAGTGGTGGAAGGATAAAAATGGCTGAAAGGAAAAAATAACTAGGCCCTCAAAAGTGCTCACATTACCGTTAACAGCCTACACCAACTTTACTTTACGTATCTCACTCAGTGTTGCCGTTAAAAAACGTGCAGGTAGGGNTACACCAACTTTACTTTACGTATCTCACTCAGTGTTGCCGTTAAAAAACGTGCAGGTAGGGGCGGTGGTGTTTCTTTCTCAAAGGTTAATTTCAAAAGTGCTCTATTAGTTGTGAGCAGCTTATAACGGTGATTGGTTACTGAACGGCTTNTTTCTCAAAGGTTAATTTCAAAAGTGCTCTATTAGTTGTGAGCAGCTTATAACGGTGATTGGTTACTGAACGGCTTTGCCTGCCAATCCGGCAGTCGCAAACTTCAAATGGGGAATCAGTGTTAAATGAAATCCCTTCTCATTGCGTCAATTTCAAAGATAACTCTTTATACAAAAAAAATGTTAAAACAAAAATATTAATTAACTTTTTTTCTTTTTTTGTTATATGTAAATTTTAACTTAACATTTTAGGGAAAAAATGTATTAAACAAGAAAATCGGCAAGAATATAGCAACATTCTTTAAGATATTTCACGTCAATACTTTTTGCTTGAAATAGTCATCTTTAAAGTAAACGCAATGAGAAGGGATTTCGTTTAACATTGGTTGCTTGTTTGAAGTTCGCAGCTGCTGGCTTGGTGGGCAGGGGCGTGGAACAGCTTGCATGCTCGCTCTACGCCACACAGCAAGCGAAGAGGATGGCAGGAGCCAACGTTGCGCCACCGGAGGGGAAACGCCGAGATATTCCGACCCGTAACATTTGGCGGCGAGTTGCGTAACGCGGTTCCGCCTGCGTAGAAAGTAATAGACGTTGCCGATGCTAATGGACGCGGGAGAGGTTAGTGATTAACCCTGGCCGCCGAACGACTCGCCTCGCGGCGGGAGGAGTCGCAGGAAGATCGCGACCCCGCGAAACCGCGTTCACGGCTTGCGGTGGTTCCCCTGACACACTTACCTCCAATAAACCAGGTGGAGAGAGTTGCTGGTTAATTGAGCACTTTTGAAAACTACATTTTGAAAAAAAAAANGTAATTAATAAAGGAGATAATCGCCCTTCCAAATTGAGAATTAAAAGTAGAGTTCTGCAAAAATCTCATAAACTGCGTGATGATTTGTGTTCGTTTAGTTCACGCGGGATTATTACGTCATAACAATCGATAAACTCCCACGGGTAACATACTGTTGTTGGTTGATAAGATGGCAGCCCCTAATTTCTTAACGATGGGCGATGTTACCACCCACCAAGTGTTCACAGATCGCAGATATCAAATCAGAATAACACTATTCAGGCATTTGTTTCCCCTGATGTAGTTTCTTAGATTTTGGCAAAAAAAAAATATGTTATTTTAATTCCTAATTTTCAAGGGTATACCTCTCCGTTAATAATTGCACAACGTCGTAGATCGTATTATGTTTTTGCCCCATTTTCCATGAAGAATCATATTACAAACTTTGTACCTCAGCTTCAGGATAGTCCTGCACAAATAGCTTCGTCCTCGGACATGTCCGTCCCACAACTGTGATGTCCGACACAGAGTTTTGCAAACTGTCACCAGACCGCATTAAATTTTACACTTTACCTCTTCTTCTTTTCTTGCTTCTTTTGCGGAGTGGTTGACGGTTGTGGTTCGTTTTTATTTTCCGAGTTGTAAACAAATTGGTTAATTAAGACATGAAATTTTTTTTCCGTAATCTGTATGTGAAAATATTAGCTATTCAATTTCAGTTCAATTTTTTTTTTTATTCTGCGTGTTATTCTTTTAAGGTAGAAAAATGTTTGTATTTACTGAACCATAGTTCGTTTGCAATTTATATAAATGCTCGTAGTGTATGCGGAAAATTAGGTTACTTGCGCGCGAAACTTTGCACACGAACCACAATTCTTTTCCAGACTTATTTCTGGGCATGATCCTCTGACAAATTGCAATAATTACTGTGGCCATACTGACGTCATTACAGCAAAGCTAGCAGAGACGTAAGAAAAATATTTTACCATGTCTTAACATTGTATTGAAATAATAAACATTAAATCGGTATAGGCACTGAATTTATATAACGTGTTTTAGTTTCTGTTTATTTCCTGTGCGTAAGACTAAGAATAAAACTACTAGTTCCATACTTGTTTGCTCGCAACTACACTTGAGCTAGAGATGGGTCGTTATAGCTATTTTCTGTACCTATTCAAAACTGATACTGNTATTTTCTGTACCTATTCAAAACTGATACTGATAAAGACTTGTATCTCATACGAACTATCTGATACTTTCGGTATCAGGTACAGGATTTCCCGAGTGCGTCGCTATTTCACCAGTGTTTCGAGTAGCCGTGTCCGTGCAGGTTGTCGTGTGTTTGTGCCTCAACGCGTCAGTCCCGCCCATATGTTCCTATGCAATAATTGTTTGTTTAAGTGAGCTCTACCACCCCTCAATGTTTGTCCCGTGATTTTGGAATCATCCTGTATACACGGTATCAGATACGCGTGTTATTACGTACGGGCGTCATCAAGTACGTGTTTTGAGTTGGTGTACTCTATGATACGTTACAGTGAAATAAAGTATGTATAAGAACAAGAGCATTATAAAAAACTTCATTTGCGCGAAAAAGTTTCAAAGAGGAAAATGAACTTGCTACATGTAAATAGTTTAAACAAAAACTTATGTGTAAATTATAANGCGAAAAAGTTTCAAAGAGGAAAATGAACTTGCTACATGTAAATAGTTTAAACAAAAACTTATGTGTAAATTATAATAATAATTTTTTTTTTACTAATTCACATAATTGTGCAGTCACTAAATCTTTTCCAAGAAATTAGAATTCGTCTTAGCCACACATTTAAATATAATTAAAATTGTATCAGTATTACACGGAACAGAAGAGCCAACACAATTTACAATGTTAAACTTATACTAAATGTAACTAATACTTCGGCAATGTACTCGTTTACAGGTGTCAGGTACAAATTAACGAGTTGATACACTGTAAAAATATTTTTCGTGAACTTCCTAAACTGTAATGGAATTTTTTAACGTATACAGTGCATGGTAATAATAGTACACGTCAGGCTAAAAATATGGGAATGTTTAGCATTGCAACTATACAAAGGTGAGAATTTATCTACCCATTTGACTGTTTAATTTACCATTCGCGCTTTGTCATTGTACGCACTGATACGGCAAATTTACAAATTATTTCTTAGAGTGTGTTCTGTGCGGCCCATGAATAAAGTGATCAGGCCCATTGCAACGTTAACATTGCATGCGGTGGAAGGATACAAAATTGATAGAAATTTATATCGTATGCAGGGCTGCCAAAAGTTGTTGGCTATACAAGAACAACCTATACGACTTTCGTGATGACGGTACGAACTGCCGTCGGTCCTGCAGTGGCATGTTTACGTAGCACTAGTTAGGTCGACGATTCGAGCCTATTTAGTTACACGAGGGTGGTTTTTACTTCATTCCAGGCAAACGCCGACAGTTAGCACCCTCGATGACTACACCCAAGTCGCAGGCCCCTTAAGGGCCCGTGTCACCCGTCAGAGTGAATGTTTTATTGATTTCTTCCTAAATAAAATTTAGTAGAATTTATTTTAAAATTTGGCAATAGAATCTTAGATAATTACCTTACCCATCATTGCAGATATAATATATGAACTTCTAATGCATATTTATGCAGCATTTAACTGAATACAAAACGTTATACATGTATTTATTCTCGCCTTTCAATGATACCCAGGGAACACCTATTAAAAAACAGGTAGACAAAAAATTGCACAGGACCATGTAATTGGGGACTGGAAAATTTCGCGTTTTGAACGACCTGTGCGCTAGACTCCACGTTACTATGTATTTTCTAGCCTGAGCTTTCTCTTCATTAGCTGCTGCCTCAGTGTGTAGCCAGTTTTACCTCAGACNCTATTAAAAAACAGGTAGACAAAAAATTGCACAGGACCATGTAATTGGGGACTGGAAAATTTCGCGTTTTGAACGATCTGTGCGCTAGACTCCACGTTACTATGTATTTTCTAGCCTGAGCTTTCTGTTCATTGGCTGCTGCCTCAGTGTGTAGCCAGTTTTACCTCAGTCCAGGTGGCACGGGATTCGGTGCCTGTTTCCTTGCAGGTCTGTTATTGGCTCAGAGTTCACCTGGGCGTGTGTAATAAACTGCGATCCATTTGTTAACATGACATAAATGTACATGTGCATTAAGTCTAGCTTGTCCTAAAATAAATTCGCAAAATTTTCCTGTCATTACCTATAATGAAGCGTTTTCAGTAACGACCCTGACTTTTCTGTTATAATACTAACACGAATAATTTACGTGTAAGAGGCGATTCAGCCTCTTAAGTACAACAGAAATGAGACCGGCTCTTCTACCGCGAACTCTAGCCGCAAACGCCAGCAAAATGGTGTCAATGGCCAACGACATGGCGCAAGGCCGTTAGACAACCAGCGCCTGGTTACTTACTAGCTAGGCGGCAGTTTAACCAATAAAGAATCTTCCGCAGCACGTGGTGACCAATCAGACGCAAGACTCGTTCCAGAACCTTCCACAGCCAATCAACTAATAGGCACGCACGCATTAAAGCAAACACCAAGTTTCTTCAATTCTGAGCACTTAACTATGTTTGGAGATAGGAAAATTTCGCGAGTTAATTTCAGTACAAGATAGATTGCAAACGCGTGTACACTGAAGTCACCTTTGCTATTGGATCTGCTTTTATTATGCACACCCTAGACGACTCTGAGCCAATAGCAGACTTGCAAGGGAACAAGAAGCGAATCCCATACTGTCAGGTGTGGGGCAACAATGAACAAACATGTGAGGCTCGACTACACAAAGGATTGTGGAGTCTAACCTACAGGTCACAACTCGCGAAATTTTCCAATCCCTACCGATATTGTGATAGCGTGAAGTATTTTCTTGTCTTTCCATATGACGTTGCACACTCTCAATTAGAATCAGTGGAAAACCGCTGATTCGCAGTGAAATTCAGCTACTCGAATCAGCTAAAATGGCTTAACATACATAGAATCGTCAATTAAATATATTGGAAGGGGGGAGTGGAGGAGGTCAGTCGTCTGCTGGGCGCGGTGCTAGGGACAGCACCAGCAATGTAAAACCAATAACAAATAATAAATCAAGATGGTGGACGGCTGCACCTACCAATATGATGGACTGCACCGACCCAAATGGCGGACGGCTGCACCTACCACGATGGTGGACGGCGTCTGTGACGCCTACCAAGATAGTGAACTGCACCTACTAAGATGGTGGAATGAGTATGGATGTAGGAGGGCGTGGGGGTGCTCCGGAAATTTTTTTAAAATAATTTTTTTTATAATTTTAAAATAATATTTTAATATTTTTAATACCAATGTTTTATTAATTTTTTGGAATTTTTAGGATTTGTTTGGATTTTCAGGATTTTCTGGGTTTTCAAGCTCAAAGGTTACCGGGGTCAAGGTCAAATGTCACCAGGGTAAAGTCCATAGGTCAAGGTAACCTGGATCCATTATGGTGCCGGCCGACCAGAATGACAAAGCACGAACAGCTCCGACGCTCCGGTCCCAGGTCCCGATGTGCCCCACGTCCCCATAATGCCTCTACTACTACTCATCGCCGACCAGAATGACAAAGCACGAACAGCTCCGACGCTCCGGTCCCAGGTCCCGATGTGCCCCACGTCCCCATAATGCCTCTACTACTACTCATCGCCGACCAGAATGACAAAGCACGAACAGCTCCGACGCTCCGGTCCCAGGTCCCGATGTGCCCCACGTCCCCATAATGCCTCTACTACTACTCATCGCCGACCAGAATGACAAAGCACGAACAGCTCCGACGCTCCGGTCCCAGGTCCCGATGTGCCCCACGTCCCCATAATGCCTCTACTACTACTCATCGCCGACCAGTAGTAAATCGATAAATGGCGTCGACGCGTGAGTCAGGAGTCAGTTGTGTTGCCAGATAACAGAGCTGCTTTTGACAAGTTAGTCCCGAAGCACTGTCTGGTGAAAAACGCTACGCCATATTTGCTGGCATGTGAGGCTTTTTTTTCACGGTTAATTATACACTTTCGTAATCAACATTTGAAAAATATCACTGCGCCTATTTGTATATATTTTAACGGGAACACTGGCTGGCGTGCGCTCAGTCAAGTTCGTAATGACGGAGAGAAAGCAGTTCCTATTTTCAACGTTGAATTAATAGTCTTAGGTAAACAGTTGTGAATAATATTTTTTAATTCATATAAGTGTAAGAATTAACACATTATTGTAAAATATTTACTTTGCTAATAGTTCTACAGTTGCACGTTGACGCATGAATAAAGCGATGATGCCCGTGGCAATTTTAATTGTTCATATGATGGAAGAAACCAAATCTGTTTACAATGTGCTCATTTTACTGTGAACAACCCTACTTTATCCCTTCCCTTGCTGTGGCCGCAGTGACTGAGCGGTTAGACTGCTCGCCTCCTACCAAGGCGAACCGGGCTCAATCCCCGGCCAGGCCACTCCCGGATTTTCGTAAATGGGAATCGTGCCGGACGATGCCGCTGGTCGGCGGGATTTTACGGGTTTCCCTGCCCTTGCATTCCGGTGCTGCTCCATTCTCACCTCATTTCACCCTCATCGGCTCTTCTAACATATCAACACTGCACACGCCCTTTCTCTTGTTTTCCTCCCAGTGGTGTATGATGTCACCTGTATTGTTATATATTAGTTATATGTATTCCAGTGTTTAAATTCTTTCCTGTCAGCAGTTTAAATTTCTTGTATTTTCAGGAATTTCAATTACTTCACTTTCTTTCACGTCAGAAGAGCCATCTGCTTAAGAAGGCTGGAATGTTGTGCTTTTTTCTGTTTCATTGTATCATTATATTTATGTCATGTAATAGCTGTGTTCCTTTAATAAACAACATTATAAATCAAACCAAAATCAATCAATCATTGAGAATAATAAATATATAAATTTTTCTTTGTGTTTAATGCAAGAACTACACTGTAAAAAAATTACGTAGATTTACGGAAACTTTTACCGAGATATAGAGTTAATTTACGGAAAGGCACTCCGTAATGACGAAAAACGGAAATGAGCTCCGTAAATATAAAATACGAAAATTCTTCGTATTCTTATGGCTACGATTTTGAGACACGAACAATGCAGATGATACTTGACGCGTATAAAATTTCATCATCATAATACTACTTCGTGTAAAATAGCAGTAGGTTAGTGGCGAACCACTCATGGAGTGGCAATTTGTTTACTCATGTTCAAATTCCGCTACAGGACAAAACCTTCTGTATACACTGGGAAAAACGCGCATAACGAAAATAAAACAATTTTATCGTAACCTCGTTTTATAAACCGCAAATATAACAAGCGATCTAACAAGACTTGAAACTAAGAGAGACGCGTTCGTAACTTTCATGTAAAATCCACATTTACGAAATACTTTGTGTAAAGTTGTGGTAGGTGAGTGGTTTGAGTGATTGATTTTTGATTTTTCGTTTCGTGTTCAAATCCCACTACAAGACAACATATTTCAACAGCTTTTAATTTCTCTGTTATACCTACACAGTGAAATACATTACGAAAATAACATGGCTATAAACTAAGAGATACTTAGATCGTTCAATATAAATTCCTTATTTACAACTAAATTTATTTTAAAGGTGTGGTAGTAGGTGAGTGGGTCAAGTGTTAGACTGATAACAATTTTTCCGACTTCAAATCCTGCTACTGGAAAATATATATTAAATTTTTTTAATAGTCGTTTTTATACACAGTGAGTCACTCAAATAATTAAAGTGAAACGTATTATTTTATTGCGCCTTTTTATAAAGAGCAGATAAAAAATAATTAACTTGCAAGAATGTGGACACGTTCCGTGAATTCACGGAGATCTAGAGAAATTTACGGAGAGAACGTTATTGACCAAAACGAAGAGACCGTAATATAGCGCAGATGTCTGGATAATTTGTAACCGGTATTTTCCGTAATTTTAAAGATATTTTTTNCGAAGAGACCGTAATATAGCGCAGATGTCTGGATAATTTGTAACCGGTATTTTCCGTAATTTTAAAGATATTTTTTTCTAACTGTGTAGCACATTTGTTTAATATTTACTTTTCTAGTAATTCTAAAGTTTTACTTGACCGACGTATNTTTTTTCTAACTGTGTAGCACATTTGTTTAATATTTACTTTTCTAGTAATTCTAAAGTTTTACTTGACCGACGTATGAAGGAAGTGTTTAGGCTCATGATTACGTTTATTGTACGAATGCGTATGGTGGAAGAATACGCAATATGTAAGTCTTAAGGGCACTGCCTACCGGCTGGCAGCTGCCAAATTTTGATAGGAAATCCCATGTTAAAGAAATTTCGTCACAGTGTGTTAATTTTAAAGATGTGGTTTTCAAACAAAATGTATTCTTCGGGAGATTTTTAATAGAAGATCCTTACGAGTGTATATGTAACTTTTGGTAAACCATAAATTTTAAAAATTCCTCGCAAACAGGTTATGTATCTAATGGACACATCTCCGCTATAGGGAACTTCTCCTAAAAAAATTATTGAAGAATTAATTNCAAACAGGTTATGTATCTAATGGACACATCTCCGCTATAGGGAACTTCTCCTAAAAAAATTATTGAAGAATTAATTTTGTTTGGAACGCCTATCTTTAAAATTAACGCACTGAAGAGGAATTTCTATAACATGGGATTTCCTATTTAAATGTTGCAGCTGCCAGCCGCTGGGCAGTGCCCTTAAGCAGTGCTTTCAAAAGTTCTCAGTTTACCATTGAGAGCCATTATCACGGTGGCAGTCCAGTTTGTGGGGGACTGTGCCGCCGCGCGGTGCGGAGGNGCCAGTCTGCGCTCGGCTCTCCGACAGACAGCCACGCCGCAGCGGTCGACACCAGCACGTGGAAGCCCGCCCCGAACCCTCGCACACGCAGCCGTCGACGACGCTCCCCTCCTGGGTTCGACTTCTGCGCAGGACGGTCCTCTCTCCGCGGCGCGCCCAAGTGAGCTGACGGCAGCCGCAAGAATCTCGTCTACCGTCTCCGGAACTACCTTCCAACATGATGCGGAGCTTATGTTCCGTCATGCTTCTTCTCCTCGCTGGTGAGTCTATTTCCGTCTACATCTGCCCTTCCTCGGTGCTCTTTCAACGCCTGCTCTCGTACACGAGCACGGATGAAACTCACAGCCCTGAAACTTTCGAATCAAGCGTCTAAAGCAACATTTAACGTAAACTATAGGCTTACTGGTGAATATAATTAAACGCTTATCAAAATAGTTTACTAGCTTGGACTTGCACGAAATTTTAAATCAACTCGTACTATGCCACAATAAAATTTAAACTGTAAAATGGTGGATAATACGGAATGTGTACAAAACTGTATTGCTATTAAAACGGAAGGTGTTTTTTACGTCATATTCGTGTGCTATCGTTTAGTATTCAAACATACTAATAATTAGTACTCTATTTATATTATTAAATTTTTTATTGGTGGGGATTGGATTTTCAACTAATATAAATGTAGAATTAATTTAAAATTTTATAGGTTAGTATACATTCTTTAATTAAGTTCAGATGTCCCAAAAACATAATAAATTAGGAACTTATTAATTGTCTTCGTGGCATAACAAACTCTCGTTATTTGTCTTTCCTATACGAGTGCTTGCTATGTAAATATGTTCCTTAGTAGAATGGTTCAGAATGTCTCTCTATAAAGTACGTAATAAGGTCTGGGAGCGCGCAGTCTTCGCGCGTATGTCGTGCCTACATCTGGGAGACTTCAACGCAAGAATGGAACACCAACTTTCTCCACGGGACATTCATTGTACTTGGCTGGGTTATCGAGGTTAGACTGTTCACGTGTTGCCACAGATGCTTCAAAGTAAACACAGTGTAACCTCTTACAGCGACGGAGAAGAACTCAATATTAATTACCCTGAAATTAGTTACGCTACGATAATTTTTATCACATTATCCCAGTCATTTAAAGGCAATGAAGACCAGGTGCACCCTTTCAATTAGATGTTAATGTTTCGAATTACTTCACGACACAAAAATTGCACATTCGACTTACTAGGAATATACCGTATTTCAGCAAACTGGAGTTAACCTTAGCGCTTCACGAAAACACCAGATGTTAATCAATTATCTATTCATTAGCAAACTTTGTGCTCATTGTATTTTTCATTTAATTAATTTTTTTCACCTCCACAATAAGAGCATATTGTATGTGCGATTTTTTTCAAGAAGACTTTTATCAATATATTTCCTAAGCCTATTTTATTAAGAAAATAGCAGTCAAGTTTTAGTTTCCCTTTGAAGTTACANTCACCTCCACAATAAGAGCATATTGTATGTGCGATTTTTTTCAAGAAAACTTTTATCAATATATTTCCTAAGCCTATTTTATTAAGAAAATAGCAGTCAAGTTTTAGTTTCCCTTTGAAGTTACATTTTTTTCCTTGCTTTGTTCATACAGTTGTGGGGAAAACCAGGAGGTTCAAATTTTAACAGATTCTTTTTGTTCTGTACTGAGTTAAGCCCATGTATGAACTAAGTGAAGGGTGCACGTACGGTTCAGAGCGAAATTGCAAACACTAACAAATAAATAAATAAATAAATATTTTCACCACATTCAGTACAATGTAATCACTAAGCTGAAAGTATTTGCAATCATAAAAACTATTAAATTATACATTTCTATGTGGTACAACAAATATGGCAATATGAGTGGTAAATTTTAACTTAATCGTAAAAATACCGTTTCCTTATAGGATTTTTTTAAAGTGAATGTGAACTCAAATATGATACCTGATTACGTGTAATGAGCAAAACCCAAGCGAATTCTTTCAGTAATGAACGTTTAAACTCTTTTCCTAACATCCTAGTTCTTAATTATGTGTGCGTTAAGAACAACACAAAATGTAATGAGACTATGTTATGTTAACTGACGTAACGACGGGAACTCTTTCAAGCAGCATTAAAAACGTCTCTGTACGGACGGCTATAACAAACAGGCTAATAAAAACTTATATTACGGCGTATGTTGAAAAATGTGAAACTTTAATGAGTGAGAGTTTTCGTGGTTAATAGTTGTAATTATCTACGTTAGCTTGCGGGAGACCTTGCCCATATCCAGCTGTACAGTGAGTTAGAAAAATTTGTATTTAAAAAAAATATATAAATTGTTGATGATATCTCGGAAGACTATTTTATGGCCCGAGATTATCTAAGACAAGTAAAAACATTTTATTCACTTCTCAGAGTTTGTCTTTTAAATCATTTAATTATATTTTACTTTCTCAGAAAATTTTGAAATCTGAGTGAACTTTGCTACAACTTAAACTTTCTAAAATGTTTAATCGTAAGTTAAAAATATAGTGCATACATCTTAATACTCCCGAGCGTTGTAAATTGCCCACGCTGGAAAGAAGGGCTAGTTACCAACCACTTAACTCCCCTCCATTAGTCGACAT
This sequence comes from Clitarchus hookeri, assembly GCA_002778355.1. Lineage (NCBI taxonomy): Eukaryota > Metazoa > Arthropoda > Insecta > Phasmatodea > Phasmatidae > Clitarchus > Clitarchus hookeri. The sequence continues at coordinate 269,312 of NQII01000042.1, forward strand.
TTTATTTTAGTTCCCTTACTCTTGTATTCCTACACATTACTTTGTATTAACCAGCAGCATTAGATTGCTTACTAAATATGGTGTCATGCAGTGAAATCGATATATTTTAATTAGCCATTAATACAAATGTCGCATCGTTTCCGTGATTTTTTTTAAGACGAATGTATATTATTAGCTGTAGCGCGTGAGAACTTTTGCCATTTTACATAGTGCCAAAAGGTTTAAGCTAATTTGAGTAATTTCATGTAATAATTGTACCGTAAGTATAACATAGTTTGGAAGTAATTTTTATGAAATTATCGCTCTAAAGGCGTGCTAATTTTTTTCGCATTTCCTTACATGTATATTAAAATATTTTGTCTATATAAGATAATAATTTTTACAGGACGAATACAACAAGAATGAAATTGAATTTTTTAAGTTGATTCTGATAGTTCAGTCTGATGAAGGTATACATCATTTTGTTCTTATTCTTTGGTTACTTTTCTTTGACACTTTTATAAGTATGGGTTTTATTTTAATTTATTTCTGACTTTTAAATACACTAATGAATACGAACAAAAACAATTTTTAAAATTAAGTTTATCAACATATTAAGTGACGTTTTATTACCAAATATCTACAGCAGAAGAGTGTGGTTTTCAAAATTGTACATAGTTTTCCTTTTTTATGTAGGAAATTAGTTACTTTCCACTGTTGAAATTGAAATGCAATTTTTCAGGAACGCCTATATTGTAAACTCGGGTAACTTTGTACCTGCTAGGGTGAATCTGAATCACTGAAAAAATTTGTCTTTCGGCGCCATTCTGCGAAGGAGCAAAGAACTGTAGCTGTGTTTTAGTTTTTGAGTGCTATCTATCCAGGTAATGTTTGCTACTCCTTTACCAAATTACATGGTTCAAAGTAACCGCAACAGGTACGAAGTAACCCAGAACTGAAAAAAACTAATATGGTTGTAGGTACGGTCCAAATATTGTTAATATAGCAATGCCAACAGAATTGTTTGTTGTGTTCCTGCCTGTGATTGTATTTGCTACCGTGCATGCGGTTACTACGGCAGAGCACTGCGTTCTTACTACAAGACAGATAGTACCTCTAACAGAATAACTTCAACAATACTTGGGATTTTCCCCACGACAACTAGGATTGTAATAGCCTTACAGAATATTACGTGGCTGCAACCTTCAAGCTCGATTACAGAACCGTTCAGTGCTAGCAACAGAACATTCTGTTCGGTTATTGCAATCCCGATGGGTGTGGGGAAAAATCCAAAGATTGTTGAAGTTATTCGGTTGGAGGTACTGTCCGTCTTGCAGTAGGAACGCGGTGGTCTGCTGTAGCAACCGTACGCGCAGAAGCAAACACAATCTCAGACGGGAAGACAACGAACAGTTCTGTCAACAATATTTAGATGGTACCTCAAACCCACCAGGTGGCTGTTCCCATATTACCAGTCTAGATGGTTCCTACAACCATGTTTTTTTTCTCAGTGTGATTTGTGATATAAAGGCTGATCACAGGAAAGTGATCGTTTATGAAACAATTCTTTGCAAAGAAAAATTACTGTACATAACATGCTACAGTACAAACTGGCACGCAGCCTCGTAGTTAAGTTGACAGCGAATTACTAAGAATATTTCTTAACAGTTGACGTATTCAGAGTATAACTTTAAATGTACAGCCATTGAAGTTAGAGTTTTTTTTTATTCTATACAAAAAAAGTCTAAATGTGCATATTAGTGATAGGTTTACATGCCTAATAGTTCCGCGGTTTTATTTGGATGGCGCGTGAATAATGTGATCAGGCCAAAGTCGGTGTTAAATTTTCATATGGCAGAATAATACACGTCGAGAAGAAAAGTAGATCATAAGTAGGACATTAAGAAATGGCTCAGTTAACCAGGAAACAGCCACGTATATAATTTTCCTGGTATATTTTGAATGTTAGGAGGGGACTGAATAAGTAACATGCGGACTCCGCAGCAACGCATGGTAAAGAAAAACCTCAGGTTGTTTAAAGTTCATTCACGGTTACTTCACACTTTTATGAAGCCCTGCTTAAGTTCTACTTCTAGGATATTCCTGCGCCTTGAGCAAACAAAGCTCCGAAAGGTACACCAAAGGACAGCGCACCACACTCGTGTGCACTCTGTATAATAATATTTTGCGTGAGAACTATTTCTTACTAGGCGTTTCCAACACACACGTTTTCTCACTGTTTTAATTCATAATTGACCATAAATGAAATATTATAATTTGTAAATAAAATTGAAATACAATTTCATTTTAACCAAAAACAAGGTACTCTTGCGTTAACAGAAGTATAAAACGTTTGTGATACATGGCATATTTATGAAACAACCAAAACACATCATACACTCTAAATCTGAAACAGTGAGAATTGAGCGAATGGTAATCAATGCCTTACGACTAATTAATATGACGGCTGAATTTCTCTGATTTATTTGTGTTTCCCACTGAATGTCGAGAATTCCGCGGCCATAAATCACTTGTTCCCAGTTCATTTCCTTGATTTTCCAGTTGCCAGTAGCTTATGAACTGACTTTAAGTGAATGATATTTCACTGACTGACATCACTGATTCGACCCTGGAGTCTGCATGGGGTGATTTTTCAAAGGTTTCATTCAGAAAGTGCGAGGAAACCGTGAATTGACTGTAAATAGTTTTGGCACGTATCGGTCGTGCACGATAGGAGTTGCATACCGTTCAACTATGACTGTACATTAACGTGTCCGAACCATTGGTCAAATGTCGCCCGTTACTCATCAACATCCTCCACTGTGGAAGGTATAAGAATCAACTTGGTGCGCCGGCGGGCGATAGCCTAGATCACTGGCATCATGGCGTGCTGACGGCCAGGCCTATCCATAACGCGCGCAAGAGACGCAGATGCTGCCGCAGGTGCCCGCCACGGAATGTAGCTCCCACATAAAACGTGTCGGTGCCGATTTTATAGCCGGCCTCCTCGGCCGTCAACGATGCAGCAGCTGGGGAGAGGGACGGTCTACGACGCTCTTCGGAGATGTACAAGCGAACAAGCGACACCTTCGGACGGAGGATCCGTGCGCGCCGAGGCCAAAACCTGCTCTCCGGTAAGAACAGCCACTATAAAAGAAAATTGAAAACGCACGCAGATGTATTTCGGGAAGGCCCGCGGTTAGCCTGAAGCGGGTTTTCCAATGGCGCGTGCTTGGGCGAGTACGGTGCTCGTGGATACTCTTGACGCCATGTCCATCTTCTCACCATCCAGCCTTTCTCACTGTGCGTAGCTTGCCCGAGAAAGCCCGTTAATGATCGTGATGCAGGAACTTCTTTGTCGCTTCCGTTGCCCGAAGTGTCGTTACGGGGAAGCCCAGCCTTTCTTTGGAATAAAAACCCCTTTCCTCCGTGGGTCAGTCGTTTCCTGCGTCCGTCCCTTCCCGCTCCGAACGCAGGTTGCTGGGTCGGCCTCTTTGATGTCACCTACACGGGCGAGGAGGATCGCTTAAAGACAGAGCGCCTTGGACATGCATGTTTGACAGACTGTAACGTCTGCTATGACGTGCTCGCAGAGCACGAGACAGCGGAAAGGCAACCTAAGAAGCTCCCGTTTCCCCCACCCTTTCATTCCGGCGCTGCTCCATACTCACCTCAATCACCCTCATCAGCTCTCAAGACCTCGATGTTGAGAGCCGCCCAAATCTCTCCACTCACTTACTCGCCCAAAGAAACAAGATAACTGATCGACTGTGTTCGAAAATGGCCAAGTAGTTGTGTCTCGAGGTGTACAAGTGTTGTTCAGCTAGAGCGGCGTTCAGCGCAGAAGCAGTGCCTCCACTTGTCGTTCGGCGGGCTGAAATCTTGATGCGTGGTGTTCGCTAAGCCGTCGCGTAGAGGTCGGGCCTGATCCCGTCGTCGACCTTCCCCAGCGACTACGTGGCGTCGAGGGTGACGCTCCCAAGGTCGCCGACGTGACGAGATGATGTGTCCAGGTCGGCGACGACGTCGGCTGCCGCTCCCCCTTAAAACACACACACACACACACACACTCTCTCTCTCTCTGTGTTAACACACACGCGCGCGCACGTGCCCAGAAAAGTCCATCGGCGGGTACCGCCGGCAGACCACCAGGTCCTTGAAGGCAAGTCTGGTTCCGTTCCTCTGCAAAATATTACATATTTAAATAAAAACCTGAAGGCGATTCCTCTGAATGTTATAGTTAGCGACACCCGAATTTCGCGAGAAGATTTTCGCACGTGCTAGACTTCAATACCTTGCGGGCACATCAGCAGTTTTATTATTCTTATTGGTGGCGTGTATTTTTGAGAAGACATCTTCTTACTGGACTGGTCAATAATAACTGGGTAACTCCGATAGCGTAGTTCTGTGATTCGCAGGCAGAAAACCAAGACGCTTAACATGGAAATCATCCACTCACGAAAGTGGACCTGAGCAAAAGCGTTATAAAATACAACTGGTCATGAAATTTTTTCGCGAAATTCGGGTGTCATTAGTTATAGACTAATCATGTTTTCCTATCGCTTTTTGAAACAAACCTTTGATAAATCACTCCGCGTGTGACGAGTTTTGTTGTTTTATACTTGCTTTAACAAAAAACACTAATTTTTGGTTAAATTTTAATTATAATTATGATTGACCTGTAAATTATAATATTTCGTTCATAATTAATACTGATAAAACCAGAAAGAAAATGGACGTGTTGGTAATTCCTAGTAATAAAATAGTTCTTATGCAAAATATTGCACTGAGTGCGCAAGAATGTGGTGCGTAGTCGCTTTGCTGTAATTTTTTAGAATCGGTTAAGCTTTGTTTGCATGTGGCGGAGTGATATCCTGGAAGTAGAACTTTAGCGGGGCTTCAGAAAAGTTGGAAGTAACCGTGAAATTACTATAGTCGAAGTGTATGTACTACGTCGCTTTCCTTCCCCTATTTTTTTTATCTTTGCCATAGCAGTCTTACTATTTCAATACGAAAGCAACAGGAGAAAGAGCCTGAGAGAAAGAGAGAGAGAGAGAGAGAGAGAGACGACATTTATCTGAGTCACAGAATAGTCGAATAAGCCTCGAAAACGAATCTTACGCACCAGTAAAACCACCTTGCTTTCCATCAGTACGGTGAAACGTCGTTCAAAATTTGGGGACTGGGTTAATTCTATCGAAGCGCTAACTGTATAACTGCAGTATCAAACAGCAGGCGCGTCGTAAAATGAGAGCAGTGATTTATTTTCATTCTGATTCGACCTTATTTACCAAGGTCACGAGGAGTCTGCCTTCGCTGTGAGAGGTCACAGGTTGGAATTCTGGGTGTGTCACGGATACTTTCGGTACAAATTAAAATATCCTTCGGAGCGAAGAGATGAAAGCCTAGAAATCGCTACACGGAAGGATGTTTGAAACAAAATTATAGGGGCACAAAAATAAAAATTGACAACGATGTATACTGGAATTTGTTTAAAATAAATGCGTTTCGCACTGAAAAAAAAATATTTTGTGGTTGCTACAAAGTATTTTGCGTACACCACAAACATGTTGGACGGGGTGAATGCCAGCAAAAAAATTTGTGGCCGTAACCAGGTTTCTTTTTCCAGTGCAATGAAACAGTTTGTTGGGTCCCAAGCACATTATTGTAAAGAGAAGTAGATTTTCTGAATGTTAATGATGAAGGACAGCTGATTGTGACTGTGGAATAAACTGGACCAGATTAATGAATACTTATTTCGTGTATTGATAAGAAAGGCCACTATTTTCTAGACTCGAAATTATGACCTTTCTTGCTTCGCTTAAAATAAAATATATCATCTCGCCGTTTAACNGCCACTATTTTCTAGACTCGAAATTATGACCTTTCTTGCTTCGCTTAAAATAAAATATATCATCTCGCCGTTTAACTTACGTCAGGATTGGCCTCTTACTGTTGTGCGACAAATTACAAATCACTTTTAACTCATTCAGACTTGGTGTACGTAACAATTGTTTACGCGTTGCACAGGGTGCTAGGTCTTTGGCCTATACTGTGCAGAGCGTGACTCAGTGCCCAGTGATCTTCCCTGCGAGTAACTGATACGCGAACCACTGCTACTGTTCTACGCAGTGACCGGTTCATATCGCTATCGCCAAATCTGAATCAGTGATTTCAATCAGCTGAATTATCCTACTGAAGAGACAGATAGTGAGCTGTTACGCACTGGCGAATCAGTGAAATGCACAGCAGTTTTACTGCCAGGCCAGTGCAATTCACTGGGAATCAGTAGAAATCACTGTTTAATCAGCGAATGCCAATAATTCTAGTGGAGCAGTTTCAACAAATCTGCAGTCAAATTCGCTGACTTAGAGCAGTTTTGACCGTTTCTATTTAAGAGTGAACAAACAGCAAGCATAAAAACCATTATTTTTTGCAGCTCTTGGAATGATAGCGTGTGTATGAAAGGGTCAACCACAGCGTTTTGTATACAGGAGAGAGCGAAAAATGCCTACAATGTGTGGCTGCAGGTACATTCCAAATACAATTGGCAAACACGAACACGACTTGATCGGCACACGTCTCTGAAGTTGAAACGGAATCGCTAGCTAATCGCCAGTCTTGCAGACAGCATCTAACAAGGAACATTCATTGCAAACGGACAAAGATCTGTGAACGCTGCGTAACCTATCCCTGTCATAAACTTACTACACGAAAATAACAGATGTTGCCAACCTTGTTTTACGTTGAAAATTGTGACGGGTACCCAAAAATACTATAGTTTTATACTAGATGTTAATAGCTAATGGGTAAAAATTAACAGTTTTTACCCCTTGTGAAATTGCTCCATAAATCTCCACTTTAGAAGAATCCGTGCGTAAATGTAGTAACGAAAACTTGCAGGTGGGCAATACAAATTACTTTCGAGGCGATAGTGTTGTTTGGTGTTCAGTGTGAAACCCCGCGAAACCAAAATCAAGTCAGACGCTTCTTTAATGACCAGAAAATGAAAATCGACCTACAATACATAAATTAAAATCCCCGCATTCGGACAGATATCTTGGTACACCGCAAACAGTCATTTTTTTAAATAAAAAACAAGCAATGGCTTTAAAAAAAATTTAAAAAGAATTATTTACTAGTGCAAATGATTGAAATTTTTAAATTCTGTTACAGCTTTGTTTTATAATTGTAAGTAATACGCAAAACTAAAGATTAACCAAAAATAGTGATTAATACAATTAACTTCGGCGTCTGTACTTGCGATGTTTTATGTTATAGGATNTACGCAAAACTAAAGATTAACCAAAAATAGTGATTAATACAATTAACTTCGGCGTCTGTACTTGCGATGTTTTATGTTATAGGATATTCATGGTAAAGCAAACAATTTTTAAGTACCTGCTAAAGTTTTCCTTTCGGCTAATTTTTTATCTTTCTACCACCATTTAATGTAAACATTGCCATGTGGCTAAGAAACTCATGTATGCATTTCACCACACTCAAAAGTTAACGTCTAAGGCTGCAATAAAATATAATTAGTATAGGTTAATGTCCGATGGGAAAGCCTTAAAAAGTGCTCACTTTNAACGTCTAAGGCTGCAATAAAATATAATTAGTATAGGTTAATGTCCGATGGGAAAGCCTTAAAAAGTGCTCACTTTATCGCCAATAGCCTATACCTTCAAATGTACCGACACCCTTTGAAAACTTTTTTTGTTTTAACGAATGCAAAAAAGGAACCAGCGCGCCTTTCACTTCTGTTCACTACACTGCGACGCAGAATTAGTTTCGGAGCCGCGGGTTGCATAAGCCACTCAAGCGTGTTTTCCCGCGCCGTGCGACGGTNAACGTCTAAGGCTGCAATAAAATATAATTAGTATTGGTTAATGTCCGATGGGAAAGCCTTAAAAAGTGCTCACTTGATCGCCAATAGCCTATACCTTCAAATGTACCGACACCCTTTGAAAACTTTTTTTGTTTTAACGAATGCAAAAAAGGAACCAGCGCGCCTTTCACTTCTGTTCACTACTCTGCGACGCAGAATTAGTTTCGGAGCCGCGGGTTGCATAAGCCACTCAAGCGTGTTTTCCCGCGCCGTGCGACGGTNCTGCGACGCAGAATTAGTTTCGGAGCCGCGGGTTGCATAAGCCACTCAAGCGTGTTTTCCCGCGCCGTGCGACGGTGCTGCTCCCCTTTGGCGAAAACGCAACATCCTGCGGGAAGCGCGATGGGTGGGTCGACTTTCCCCTGTGGCGCCACTAGCCGTGGTAATCGCGTGCGGCCGTGCTCCTAGGCCGTGCGTGGACGGCCACGCACCGGCCACTTCCGCGTCGATCTCTCGCTGCCACCGCGTTTCGATATAGGCTGCATCGCCCGCTGCAGGTCGATATGCCGCAGCTGCGATGTCGTACACGGAGTTCCTGCAGTATTACGTACTCTATTTCACTGTAATATCCGTGTCTGAAACCGCCATGTGACCACTATTTATGTACGATACTAAATCCACGTGACCACTATTTAGGTCACCAAATCGGCCACGTGACCAAGTTTAGGGTCGAAACATACTGAGCTGGAGAAGCACGCTAAATCCCCAAATACCTCCGCAAACACGTCTGTTACTCGTTTCGTCTCATTTCACGCCTTTAATCAAGCAAATTATGAAAATTGAAACTAATAAAAAAGAAGGAAAACTTAACGATGAATCACAAGTGCGTAATATTGTTCGTTACTCATTTGCTCTGTAATGAAGGAAATTATATTTGAAAACGTTTTATAGCAAAAATCATAAGTTCGCAAAATCGTTTTCTAAATCGAGGTTTTCCTTATGGCAGCGAGTAAATAAAACTATTTTATAACTTTCCGAGAGGAATTATTTGTAAATCATTGTTTATTTTCACGGTACCTAAGCAACGAAGAAACATTGAAACGTGCTGTAATGCAGCTCCTAAACTGAACACTAGGCTCAGGGTCGTTGGAATTACAACACCCTAAATTCCCAATACCATAAATGACCAAATAAAGAATTCGGACATGGCTAACGTTGTGTTGTGCTACTGGTGATACGGCGATATATCAATAGGGCAATATCCCAATCTCAACGATATCTGGAAACATTAGTCAAATACCTGTGATATCAATGTTATCTTTTTATCACCGATGATTTTCAAAAATGTACGATTTCGGTGGAGATTTTCATTTTTTTAGGTTATGTACAGCTTGTATATAATGCATAGATCATAATAAAGTTTGTTTGAACGAAATCGGTTGGGTAGTTTCCATTTTAGAGTAACATAACCTTAATGTACGAGTTCGGTATCGGCACGGGTAGCATTTATCGAGACGATATTGTGTAAAGGGGATATCGCACATCTCAACTGATCAAGGCCCCATCACGACCTGTGTCCATTCTCCTGGTGAATAAAAAAAAACAGACGTGGCGGGGAGATTTGGGCGGCTGTTAACAACGAGGTCTTGAGAGCAGACAGATGGCGATTGGTGCTGCTGTCTGCGGTGACCTGTAGTTACCTAGGACAGTATGCCAATACACATGGCAACACGGGTGTGCTTGGACAGAAGAAAGTCAGGATATTACTAGGCTGCCACTTCTCTCTCTGCGTTCCATCAGTCACTGCAGTCTCGAAGAGAGTAGGCAAACCTTTTTCTTTTCTTTTTTCTGTTAGATGTTCATTTTTGTAGTCCATTCGCGGTTACTTCCAAATTTTCTGACGCCCTACTAAAGTTCTACTTCTAGGATATTCTTCCGCCTCGTGCGAACAAAGCTTAACCGAGTCTAGAAAATTACACCAAATGGACAACGCACCGCATTCGTGCGCACTCAGTGTAATAGTATTTTTCATAAGAATTATTTATTACCAAGCGTTACCAACACGCCTATCNCGCATTCGTGCGCACTCAGTGTAATAGTATTTTTCATAAGAATTATTTATTACCAAGCGTTACCAACACGCCTATTTCCTCTCTATTGTTATTCATATTAATAATAAATTTAATATTATGATTTAAAGGTAGAATATAAGTAAAAGTTTGACATAACCAAAAATAAGGTGCTTTCACGTTAACACAAATATAAAACGCGTGTGATACGTTGCATATTGAGGAAACAAGCAAACACGTCTCGCATGGGGTGATTTTTCAAAGGTTTGATTTAAAAACTGGGAAGAAACCGCAATAAGACTGTAGTAAAAGTAAACTGTAGAACTGTAATGATTAGTTTTACAGTTAAATAAGTATATAGTTTTTTTTAACGAAAAATGGCCACGGATTAGCTGTTGTATTTAATTTTTAATTATTTTAAAATTATTGCCGGTAAAAAAGGCTGCATCCTTCATTTCAAGTAGCTTTCAGTTTTACTTGTGCGCTGATAAATTCCGATGTTAATGACCATTGATTCTTCCTCCCATTACTTTTTTTTTCCGCTGGTATAAAGAACTTGCCTTTCGAACCATTTCCGGGATATAAAATTATGCTGTCCACATTGCATTATGAAGTTCTGACTCTGCATGTCGGCATGAACAAGCACTTTGGCGCTGAACGGTATTAGTGAATACAAAAGCTTCTCCGTTGCCGACATAACAGCGAGAAGTGATGATCCTAGATACGACCTTGGAGGAAGACTGTTCACGCCATTTCTGTAGTTTGAGTCACGTTGTCCATACGGCGTAAAAGGCAAGGTTGAAAATACTGAATAGCAGGAACTTAAACCTGCACGTAAAGTGAAAACATTTCACCAATGAGGAAAAAAACCTTAACGATTTAGTGATACGGGACTACGATTAGTATCAGTGTCAGAGTTATGACAGTCACGTAGCTGTAGAAGGGTAATTGCTAGAGACCTGGAAAATTCGCGAGTTCAATGACCTGTAGGCTAGACTCCATTGTCATATGTAAAATAATGCAAATATCACTGTTCATTGGCTGCTTGTTGTATTAGCGGAAGACGGTGATTCGGTCTGCATTTTATTGTGTGTTTTTTATTGGCTCAGAGTTGCCCAGGAGGTGTAAACTAACGGGTGGGCCAATAGAATAAGCAATACAAACGTACGAGGTTTTGAATTCTAGCTTGTCCCGAAATGAAACAGCGAATTTTTCAGGTCTCTTAGTAATTGCATATGATTTCGAATGTAGCGACTAGACTCACGTCTGGCGCCACACGCCTATTGGTTAACTTTGCAATTAATTACCCACAAATGTCATTACAGGTATTAACTTTTAACGCATGAGGAATCATTTAATTATGTTGCGTATACAATTAAATCATCACTCTTTTTAAACTAGATATTTTTTTTTTTTTTTGTGAAATGACCGTTTTAAATATTTACATGCAGAGTAAATTGAAAATCATTGTCACGGTAATCCATGCGAGAAATATTCAATTGCCTTTTTTTTTTAATTGCGCTTATCTCGGATTAGCAAAGAGTATCCAATGTTAAGAAATGTACGTCGGTCCCGACAAGGACTTTTCTGCTGACGTAGCATAAATTTAAAAATTAGTATTCGACGCGTACATAATATCGTATCCAACAAAGATAGATAATTTTGCTCTGTTACGGTGGCAACAACCAATTACGAAACGCGCTTTTACGTAAATGGCCAACAGCGTTGTTCACAGAAGGTCGCCAGCAGTAATGGTTATATACTTTCATATCGTGCACGGCATTGGCCACAATTTTCGTCGCCGTACTTTTTATGTTATACCTTTCGGCACCAACGCCAAATATGAAAGGCATGCTGCAATTTGGTTAAACTTACTATGAAAGTTGTACTTGTAGTTTTGTGAACCCTCCCTTCACTCTCATGACAAATAAAAATGCCCTGTAGTGCTCGGCAATATTCGAGATATTCGGTCAAGATGATCCTTCTCGAGAAGGAGATGGATCATCGACAAATGCCACTGGTAACACGACAGGTTCCTGGCGTAATCAGATGTGTTTGCTGCCATGTACAGTTAACGTCACAAGTTTGCTGGCGTTGCGACGTGAACATGCTTTGCTTACACCAGTAGAGTGAATGGTGATGCGTTTTATTATATATATATATAAAACATATATATAACAGCACCTTGACGACTATCAGTGTAAACCCTTATGTACTAACTCGTAGGTAAACGTATAAATTATTATTTTGAAATAACCAATTCCAGGACGAAATTATAAATCGCTATCCAACGCGAAATATAACATCAGTCTCTCGCCATATGCTTAGCAAGCATAAGGAACATATTTAAATGGTTGCGTAGTCAACAAGCAAGGTAACGCATGAATAACAAAGTACCGGACAAATCTCGCCATCAAGCCAGTCTCGAAAGTGGTTTCGCGCACTGGAGGCGGTAATCGCAAGCTGTCCTGGCCTTGAACTGGCCATAATCCCCGCCTCCGAGAGTAGAGGTCAAGAAAATGCGAGTGCTGCCTACGCACGCCTTATATGCTCACAAGCGAGGGGATCACGGGAATTAATTTTTTTTTATTCTCCTTTTTGTCTTGGTCCGCCGCCAAAGAGCAGCAGCGTGCATAATTAAATACGTTTGCTTATAAGCTGACTGTACCTCGCGTTCCGCGAAGTTGCAAATTACGTTATATATATATATATACACACACACACGTGGTACAGTCAGTAAATAAGTTCGTGGATTTTGCGATGCGTGGCTGCCTACACTCAAAGTACCAGTCAGTCCACGATCTTATTGGCAGTTGTAATATAATCGCTAGCAAATGTTCCTGAAAATTACTCCTTAATATCTTACCTTGGTGTTATTACGCAGCACTGCTGATTATGTGTGTTAAATGGGAGCTCCCCTTTTTTGTCACGTTTTTNTCTTACCTTGGTGTTATTACGCAGCACTGCTGATTATGTGTGTTAAATGGGAGCTCCCCTTTTTTGTCACGTTTTTGTACTTTGGGGACTTGATACTGTTTCATTTAAAGTTATTTTTGGAATTTAATTGCACTTTATCTGTTACCTACAATGACTAGAAATAGAACACAAAAGCCCTGGGTAAAACCCAGTTAAATGCTGAATACAATTCAATTGCTCCCAAAGCTATTAAACTTCAGGCACTTAATTGGTAAGTGTTGGGTGCAGTTGGTGAAAAACTGCTTCGGAGTCCGAGATTAAACTACTGGAGAATTATTTCCTCATATCTCACTATATGTAGAGAGATATTTAAAAAAAACTGTAGGTTCGATACCGACTGGCTACAAAAGTTATACTTTTTGCTGAGCCGTTTATCATCTCCATTCCAGGCAGAAACAAGTTCCTTTATACGGAAGGACTCAATTATTCACGCATTTGACTAAAATGCCGGTTATTCATATTCAGTAAATGCAATAAAATCTTCATATCGTTATTTTATAATATAACGACGTAGTATGGTTAATTCACGTCAATCACGACTTTCTTAATGCACCTATTGTTTATCCTTAATGTCCCCCGCTCAAATTTAAGGCCCTCTTCTTCGCTTAATGTGATCACTATACTAATCCTGAATTTGATGCTGTGGTAAGCCTTTATTGTCCTGGCAGCCAGGCAAAACCGTACTCGGGGGGACAGTAACACTGGGTTCATATAACCTCCTTTAAGTTTCTCATAAAACGAAACATTGCGGTTAAATATCTTCGCAAAATTTGATCAATCCTGGTACGAAGAATTTAACTGCATGCAAAGGCTATATATGGTATTTAATCACTTCCGAATAAAAAGTTCCTTAAAACTTTTACAACTATGCCTGAGTGTGTGTGACTTGGGAAACTTTAGTGCGAAAATGAATTTTTCTTTGAAAACAAACCTGTCACGCGTTGATGTTAAAAAATTGTTTTCTTGACGCAACACATCAACAGTAATTTTTCAGGACAACAATTTTCTTGGTCATTCAAATAAACGCTATTTATAGTACATCCTGTAGCACTTGAAAGGACATTTTATTGGGAAATGGTTGACGTAGCACTGTATTGTCTGAGAGCCAGCCAGTCACAGGCGTTTGTGTTATATTTCCGATCAATGACACGGTGGTGTTTGAGAATTAGGAAAACAGCATAGCTGGAATTCCTGTATCTGTAAATACAGGCGACTATCTTTAGGTTTCGATTCAGTGTCAGCAAATACGTACAAATCTTAAAGTTTATAAGAAACCTGCAGGTAATTCCGTGACTGTGTACTCATCTACTCTATGCCAGGTTACTTACTGTTATTTAACCCTTTCAGTCACAGTGTCCTCTATCTGGGACGTAGCATGCGAAGTGACTTGAACGGGCTGCTCTGTACACAGCAGAACATACCGTCCAATGAGAAAGGTTCCCTACGTGTAGGAGGCATCATTCGCTGCTGAGACTATGATCCGTAGCCTCATAAACCACTGCTGCCAGTAAGGTAAAGCACAGCTATATTTCTGTTGGTCCCGATGTAAGACAAAGCGTTGCGTCGTCTGGATATCAGTACAGTTCCGAACAAAAGATTTGTTCGTCGCAACGCCTAAAAATATATATTTCTTTTTGACTGAAAGGGTTAAAGGTACGGAATGAAAGAGAAGTGCCACGTGGCGGCTTCTCTATTTCCGCTCGTGCGATCGTCGCCTCGGAGGAGTCACGCCCTGATTGCTGCTCTCGAAGCAGCTGCAGATGCACGAGTCTGACATCGCGGTCCTCCGAAGAGCCCGCGGACTGCCGCTGCAGCGCACAACTTCAACCCGTGCAATCGCCTGCGCCCGCACAATGCAGAAGCGAAACCACTGCAATTGCCGCCGTCTCCAGCCGCACACGCCCCCAAATTAGCGTCACCGGCCCACGGCGTCTGGTAGCTCGCTAGCGTCCCTCCTGCTGTGTCTCAAATTACGTCCGATGTTTAGTGACAGGTGTTATTTCGCGAAAATATGTATGGCCGTGCTAGACTTCGATATCCTACGTCCACAACCACAACTTCCTTTGGTTATTTGCCGCGGGTCTACGTGAGAAGACAAGTTCTAATTTGACTGGGCCAATCGTAATAAAGTACTCCGATAATGACATTGGGGCCACGGTGGTGTAGTAGTGAGACTACTCACCTCCCACCTCACTCCAAACACACACGCCAGCAATATGACGTCATTTACCAGCAACACGTCATGACGTCCTTCGCCAATCAGCGCCTGGCAACCTACTTGCCAGCCGGCAGCCCAGCCAATAGGAAAGTGTTCGCAGCACGTCGTAGCAAATCAGGCATATGGCCATTAGCCAATCAACGAATCGGTACGCCCAAATCAAAGGAACCGCTCCGCCATTTAACTATTGTGGAGTGTGGGAGGCGAGTAGTCTGACCACTACACAACCGCGGCCCCTTAACGCGTTCATTTTCTGTGTCCATGATCGAGGACATGTGAGTAGTCTATTTCCAAAGCGTACCTTGTCCACAAATATGACAATTTCCAATAATGGTCCTCTTGGTTCCTTCCTAGCCTTTGATGTGGAATGAAAAAAGTTTTACAGGTCCAAAAAATCGTGAAGGATTTTTAAACAAAGGTTTAAAATTCGTTCAATTTCCAAAGTAGACCTTGTCCAGAAATATTAAATACACTTTATTTAATTTTAAGGGGAATGGCTGGTTTCAGAAGGCTCTAATTCCTACAGACAATGCACGTAACCAGCAGTTACAACCGTACAAAAGTTCATACAGCCAAATTAACCCTTTAAGATATTATCCCGAGCATACTCGTTCACGAATGACGTGTTGCAAAATAGGTAAAATCATTGTCGGTGCTATACAAGATCAGAAGCCAGCACCAATACAAACAGCGACTAGTTCCTGGCTAATGCTATTGGCTGCTGCTGACACACCAACATTTTGTTATTGGCTCCTGCTGGTACAACAGACCAATATGAATTATTTTCATAGGTTCCATCATGTAAGTTATTATAAGGAATTCGTAAGTACTTCTCAGGCAAATAATCTCCTCTTTTGCAACATTTGGAGCGAAAAATTAATGTATAAGTCAACCCTTACAGTAAAAAATAATTATATTATTTCAGGCGTTGCAACAAACAAATCTTTTGTTCTGAACTGTACTGATATCCAGACGACGCTTTGTCTTCCATCGGGAACAATATAAATCTAGCTTTGCTTTATGTTAGTGGCAGCAGTGGTTTGTGAGGCTACGGAACATAGTCTAAGCAGAGAATGTCGTCCACACGTAGGCAACCTTTCTTATTGGACGGCATGTTCTGCTGTGTACAGTGCAGACCATTAAAGTCACTTCTTATGCGACGTCCCAGATAGAGGACACTGCGACTGAAAGGGTTAAGGAGTTATGAAATACACTCCATATACATTGTTGGCTGTTTACCGTCAATCAGTGTAAACGCACAAGGGGCCCTTTGGAAATGGACCACTCGTGTTGCACATGAGGATATTTATGGTCGGCGCTGTACACAACGAGGAATCAGTGGCCAATGTTTTGAGCGTCATTCTTGCGAGAAATCTGATTGTTTTAAGTTTCTCCACCTCACATTTGTGAGTGGTTATCGCTGACATCAAATAACACGCAGCACGTCGTTTGCTGGTTTGCGAGAAGCCCTGCTCGACGCAAGTACAGCGCACATCATTAAATCAAACGATTGCAACGCTTGAGTTCGTAAATTAATTCGGGTCTGAAAGGGTTAACCTCTGTACACCTATTCTGTGCCATGACCCACTCGGGATACCATCCCGAATAACTCGTTGTCGTAAGAGCGATGTCTCGGCGATTTCGGCCACGACTAGCAACTGCAGACGAACCATTTACAATTTCCTGAGTGGAAAAACACGAATTTCATGGGGATACTTCAATTCAGACGGTTTCAGCCCACCCGTGAAGTTGATTGCCACACACCATTTCGCCGCGGCCTTGTGCTCGATTAGCGGTTTGTCGGTTACAGTAGGACGTCCTTGCCCCCGTCACTTCTAACCGTTTTACGTGTGGTTTTAAACAACGGAGTCATTCTGGTGGATGGCGAGGCTCTGTTAATATCAGATAACGAGGGTTACCACCACAGCGTTTGCAAACTGGCTGTGTACCTGCCGTGATCACAATTTTTTTTTCCTCGGCGTGTATTTAAAACAGGAGTACAAATTAAAAAAAATTCTGTTACAGTACCAACACGGCTACTACGACGCTTGACAATGTACAACAAAAAACCTTAAAAGTTCTCATATCTACTCACTATTATGACATACAATGAAATGCACAGTTTCGCAGGCTAAGGAAGATCTGGACAGAAAATCATTACTCTGGGAGAGTATTCACTCATGCGGTTAGCAAAATATCCTTGTCTGGCGTAGGCATTTCTTGCCGCCAGGCAAATAACTTATCAGGCGCTGATTGGCAAACGGCTGTCCGCCATGTTCCTTACCAGTGACGCCATTTTGGTGTCGTGTGAGGCTGGAGTTCGCAGTAGAAAGAGCTGTTTCACTTCTGTATTCCTTAGTGTTCTGCGGTTTCATGCAGCTCGACGGAAAGCCTGCACGCTTTCTTACCGATTTTCATGCCTGATATTTTTTTTACATTTAACGTTGAAGCGTGCATTTAACAATAGACAGCAATTGGAAATCATTTTTTTATTTAGATAATTTCTTAACGTGGCAGTATTCTCTGGGAGTGTTTCGTTGATGTATTGAGGAGTATCTATAACGTTGATTCTGCATTTAAACTCCTCGGTGCAGTGTTCGTAGGCAGCTCTTAAGAGCACATAGGTCCGAGATTTTATTTACCTGCGTGCAGTGCTTCCGCTGTTACGCTTTCCTGTGCAAATCAGATCTGTAACAGTGAGATTTTATTACACTCACTGAAAGCGCACAGATTAAACAAAGACTGCACAGTATTACTTTTCTCCCCCTATTAAAGAAACTGGGCAGGACTCTGATAATTCGATTTTTTAATATGTTCACGGTTTTTTTTTCTTAGAATAAACTTAATGTGATAAAAGCAAAAATACAGGGCCATAGATAATTGTTTTTTTTTTATATATCTTTTCTTGCAAAAAGTCTTATTCCCAGGACATTTGTTTGCTGAGGTACACGGTAAAAATTTTCTGGTAAACTTCCTAAACTGTAATGAAAGTTTTTAACCTATAAGTAGAGACCTGAAGAACTCACAGATTCATTTCGGGACAAGCTAGAATACAAAACACGTGCGTTTATATAACTTAAGCCATTGGCTCACAAGCTGTTTGACACCTCCTAGAGGACAGTGTCCAATTGTCGCCTTCCACTGTGACAGCAGGCAACCAATGTGCATCTGATATCGGCATATTTGTACATAAGTTTGTAGAGTCTAGCATGCAGGTCGTTGAACTCGCGATTTTTTCAGGTCTCTACCTATAAGCTGTATGGAAGCAAAATCACTTATCAAGCTGCAGATGTAAGAAGGTTTAGCGTCGTTACTATACAAAGTTGGCAACTTCTCCACGCATTTGATTGTTTCCTGAGAAAATGCAGGAACGCTGCAATAATTGTATAAAAGGGGGGGGGGGAATTACCACTCCCGCTTTCTCACTAAGCGTATACACTGGTATGGTGAATCTGCGAGTAATTTCTCAGCGGGTACGCGTACACGCGCAAGCGACGGGCGTGCAGGAGATAGATCCGGGCGCGACGTCGCGAGCGGGCAGCGGGGGTCAGGACTGGGGCGGTCGTGCGCGCGGGGGTTAGGAGGGGGGCGAGACGTGGAGGACGTGACGGGAATGGGGCGCCCGCCCACCCCGGCAACCTGAAAGCGAAGCGGCGCGGGCGAGAGCGATTCCTCCGCGCAGCCCCAACAAGGAAACGCGAGCGGGCGAAAGGCGCCGCGTACCGCCGGAAATTGCAGCCGGGCCGTCGTCCGACTCTCCACTCGCATATAGGCCGCGCTTCAAGCGTTTTTTGTTATTAAATGTTATAACATCATATCCAATCCATGCTGTTTTTGCTAGACGTGATGGCAGAAAAGCAGTTCGATGTTGGGACACAGACACTGGTCTACCTCATCTTTAGTCTGTGTCTGGGAACGTGCATTGTGTTCTACTGGCTACCGCGTCCTGCGAAAAATTTCCAATTGGCTGTGCTGCCGGCTGGCGAGTAGGTTACGAGGTGCTGATTGGGGAACGGCGTCCGCGGCATATTGCTGGAGTTCGCGGTCTATGTGGCTGTGTCTACTCTGTATGCTTATCTGCTCTGTGGCCCAAGTGAACTGTCCGTGACGTCACTTTCGGGGGAACTCCTCAACGACGATTGGGAAACCCATTCATACATTCTCTTCATAACGACATTCACCTATCGACCTCGAACGTACGGTAACAATCACCAGACCTTGACCTTTCAAGCGATGACATTTGTTGAGTTAGTGCCCGAGTGCGAAAAGACTTTCACATGAAAAAAAATTTATATTAAATACATTTTTGGCACATTCTGTATGTTTGAATTATGACATAAATTAGTAGTCTGAAGAAATAACTATAGTAATTAAAAAAATTAAAAAAGGGATCAAAATTTTAACTTATGTATTTTGCTGTACAAAAATTCAAAACCGTGTGTAATTACCATGTCTGAATCCAGTGCAAAATAGTTGTTGAAGTTGCCTGAGCACCACGATGACATTTCATCGTATTAGTAGAGACCTGAAGAATTCGCGGATTCATTTTGTGACAAGCTAGAATTCAAAACACGTGCGTTTATATGACTTTAGCTGTTGGCCCACACGGTATTTGAAAACTCCTGGAGAACGGTGTCCAATTGTCGCTTTCCATTGTGACAGCAGACAACCAATGTGCTGTTGACATCAGCACATTTGTACATAAGTTTGTAGAGTCTAGCCTTCGGGTCATTGAACTCGCGAATTTTTCAGGTCTCTAGGTATTAGTGATAGCTCTAATGGAAAATATGGAATAGAGCTCTTTGTTTTGTGATAACGAAACACATTGTCGCCACTTTAGAACAGCGCGGATCAAAAAATGTCTTATTCACGAAACCTGAAACCAATTATTTGAGTTGGATACGGTTAAAACTGGAAATCAGCATCATTGCAAAAATTCTTTATCATTCGAAATTTCTATGTTTCAAAAGACTTTCTCTAGTACTGAACAACTAAATAAATACGTCATGAAAATTTGTTGAGTACTTGAATAGTGATGTCCATCATCATAAAATGAGATGAAGACCTATTTCTTGAGCACTGAGTGTTGTTATGGATATAGAACTATTTGATATCGAGCTCTCGAAGGTTAACTAGCTCTGGTAAGATCACATCCTCCTGTCTAGGGCCGAAACAACAGGGAATTATAGTAAAATGGGAAAGGAGGTAAAGTGTTGAATATACCGCAGCTCAAGTCCCGTAACTCGACAGTAGTATTGTTTACCTTCTGCAAAGTGGGAGGCGCATTATATGCAGGCTCATGTTGCAGCAGCAATTTCGTAAACTGAAGATCGGGAACTGCTGGGAGAAGAGCCACTCACAATACAGCAAATCATGTTCGAGCACGTGACCTGCCGAATGCGAGTCGGAGTACGAGAAACGATTGACCGAACGCTCTCAAGACAATTACGTGAGCGTTACCCTTCTCCGAGTTGATGTCTTAATCCTTGTGAGTATAAGATTCTGACAGCTCTGCTGGCTTTCAAATACTATTGTATTTGAAAGCGTAGCTAATCTAGTTAGTTTATTATATAAAGAAACCAGTGGCCGTGGCGGCATAGTAGTCAGAATACTCGCCTCCCATCAAGGCGAACCAGGTTCTATTCCCGGCAAGATCACGCAAACTTTCACGTGTGGGAAATGTGGCGGGCACTGCTGTCGCATTTTTCTCGGGGCTTTCCCACCTCTGCATTCCGCTACTGCTCTATCCTCGCCTCATTTCACCCATACCGGCGCCCAAGACATCGTTCAAACGTTTTAAGTTTCCTACTCCGTTAACTATTAGCCCAATTGCGGAGTCAATTCCCTTCTCAATCACAACACCGAAATGGATTAGACCGGAAAGGACTCATTAACGTCTCTCGATGTTATGCCTGAAACTCTTATCAGGGGACTGCTCATAAATTAACTTACGACCTAACTTAAACTAACACCCGCGTCTTACCTAGGATTCTAACCCAGGACCACCCGAACCCCAGACCTGTGGCGCACCTAACGACTGCACCACGGGAGGTCGGCTTCCCCAAAATGTTGTGGCAAATTTCTTTCAGAACAAGCTAGACTTCAAACTCATGTAGGTACATTTCTGTCATGCTTGTAATTTGATCACAGTTAATTAGACACGTCCGCCAGGTGAGATCTGAGCCAATAACAGACATGCTAGGAACAAGCACCGAATCCCGTGCCACCTGGTATGAGGTAAAAAAAAAAATGGGCTTCACACTGGGGCAGTCACGCATGAACATAAATCTGAGGCTCTAAAAGATACAAGGCCGTAGGGCCTAGCCTACATTCAGTTTAAAACAAAAAAAAATTAATGTCTCCAATTATTATGAATATTTTTCATTGTACTAGGGTGTAAGACTGTAGCGAGATGTCTTGCAGGCAATGGAAATTATTAAGCAATTTTTAATTATATACCAGCTTGTTTTATGATCCTCCCTAATCTAGTAATGTTAACCACTAATTTACACTCACATGCACAGCTATATTTCATAACGATACAGAACATCAGTTTTGTATATTTTTTGTTGTGGCTGCGTGTTTTCCAAACTGACTGTTCGCGGTTTGCGTAATTCGGATGTTTAAAATAAAAATTTTACAGCCCAAAAAGTGAACTCAGAGCCATTTTTATGAGTAGGCCTCGAACTATCCTACTTTGTGAGCAGGAAATAGACATAATGAAAGTCAGTTTAAAATTTAATTTGCAGTTGTAGCAATAAAAAACTCCAAGAGAGCTACTTATGTCAGCCGGTCTTGATTCTCAAACTTTTAGATTGGTGGAATTTAAATATTATAATTTCCGGCTTTAGACTATTTATTCTACTGAGATAATGTCCTACTTTTAACAGGCTTTGTCAATTTTTTTATCTCTACGTGTGTTATTCATCTGTTTTTACTTACATCCAACTGAATTTTCCCATTTAAGAAAAGTGGTTGCAAATATCACCTTAAAAGTTAATTTTATATGACCTTCAAAATGTTTAACGTAAATTTAGTTGACGTGCCATCACACAGATTACGGAACAAACTGGCAATAAAACTGGATTTCATTAAAACTCAATTAAAACTTCATGGCGTAACATTAAGTAGGAATTGAAAAGTGCGGTACAGCAGTAGTTTATGATTGAATTCTGTTAACCGGGATGCATTTTGTTTTCCTTTTTATGGCGACAGTTTGTCCAACTTGTGACGTGCATTGTGACTAAATAAGGAACATTCCTTTCACATTGTGCGAGATGACATGCATTAATGCGGTATGGACAAAACACTCATCTGCCGTGATTGTCCACTTGCAGCACTGAAAAAAATAAAAAATTAATCCGGCCGGCCATTCAGACAAGCTTCCATTAGACTTGGGGAGAAATTGATGGCGCACGATACACTGTTCCCATCTCTATCAAAGAGAAGGTTAGCTTTCAATGTAATAAGGGCACAAGATTCCCCCCAATCTTCAGGAACGTTGCGTGTACGACATTTTTCGAACAGCGGCTACTTAAAGAACCCAAGGAAGGTTAGAATCCTCACAAATTAACAGACGGACCCAAGATGTAACGGACGAAATGGCCTAACCGACCAAGGACTGGAACCCAAATTAAAAATTTCACATCTGGCGAGGAATCGAACGCACGCTGTTTACGAACCTGATGTCTTCTTTTGAGCTGCTGTCCTAATGTTGTATTTTACGGTCCTACATGCCCGTGCATGTTAGAGCATCGTGCGTTCATGTCGACGGAGAAGTTGTTGTCGGAGAGACGAGAGTTATGAGGCCTTGTCATTTCGCCTTTATAAAACGGCTCCCAGCTAGTCTTCGTAATTCTCTATTTACCCAAGCACAGGTCGTTTGCTCATTGGTTGCTGCCACAGTTGGAGTTCATTCTCCTCTTTAACTCGCCCACACGGAATTAAGATACTCGAACGCTGAATGTAGGCCTACTCTATTTCTTCACACTTCTTTATGGTGCGTATGATGGGAAGAGATCCAATGACGTACGAGAAACTAACTTTTACTTCTGTGACATTTAGCATGTCACCAAATTAAAACGCGAAATGATCGAGCCAGTAAAATCACGAAAAATTTTGAGCCAACACATCTTCGATAGCACTGCAACTAGTTTAGCCTTTTATGACTGGACGATCAAGATTTTTACTCGTGCAAGTTATTTGCAAACAGTTAATTAACGTTCTGCTTAAGAATGTAAGAATCCTCATAGGCCCATTGAAATCGGATAATAGCTTCATACATTCATGAGAGCCAATAACTTGGGACACCCGAATTTCGCGAAAGATTTCCGTGCATGCTAGATTTCGATAACCTAAGGGCATATTCGCAGTTTTATTTAACTTATTGGCCACGTGTCTTAGTGAGAAGACATTTCTTTGTTGAGTGGCCAATCAGTATTAAGTTACTGTGATAATGTACGTCTGTGATTCGCGGGCAGACAGATATTACGCATAACTTTATCACCCAATCACGAAAGTGGATATGGAGTAAAATGTTATGAAGTATAGCAGGTCATGAAATATATTCCCGAAAATCGGGTGTCCTAACCAATTAACTATAAAGAAAACAGACGAAACTGAGTAAAAGTACATTGAATCCTAGAAAACAGATAGTTTTTCCCGTGATAAACCTTCGTTTTTAGCTATCACTAGATGTCCGAGAATTTCACAACTTCTTTCGGTGAAATGTTAGATTTCAAGAACGTATACTCGAGTGTTCCTTTCATGACTGGATCACAGAGTAGGTAAGTACACAGAGACGAAATGACACGTCAGTTCTGTTCTGTTTTGTTCTCTGTGCTTTTCACGCGCAGCCAAGTCGGATAAAAAGAAGCAAGGCTCTCAACCACGACAGCAACCGTTATTTAAACAATTGTGGTCCGAAAACGCAAATAACTGAGAATTCAAGGCTAATGCTAAAAGAATTCTCTCAATTCACGTACCTCTAGTTATCAGTGATTTTATCGCAACCGTAACGTTAACTAAACTACTGACTTATAGGGGCCCCGATTTGGTTACAGGTGACGATACAATAGAAATCATTTATTTTTACAATTCAGATGATTTACTCTTGGTGCATTGGTTGGTAGATGCGCCAACCACTTTATTTAACAATTTCGTCCATCGGCTATCAAAATGTGAGCCCGTGAGATATTTATGAAGATAAATTTGTAGCCGATCTATAATTCCAGTGATGGTGGTGTAGTTGTTAGACTATTCTCCTAACACCTAGACTAACCGGGTTCGATTCCCTGCAGGCTCGCTCCCAGATTTTCACAGGTGGGAATCGTGCCCGACGATGCCGCTGGTCAGCGCGTTTTCTCGGGGATCTCCCGTTTCCCCCGCCCTTTCATTCCGACGCTGCGCCATACACCAATCACCCGAATTGGTTCTCAAGACCTCGCTGTTAAGAGCCGCCCAAATCTCTTCACTCGCTCGCAGTACGGGGCAGTCACTGAGACTCAGGACCCGTGTCCAGATCCTCGCGCAGCCAATCAGAGAACGGGTGTGCGCACGTCAAAGGACCCGCCACGCGCCGTTTCGCCTCTGTGTGCGTGTCTGCTCTGTCGTCCCACGCCTCGAAGACCCGGCCGATCGACGTCTTTCGAGAGAAAGTCGCGTGGACGCGGCGTCCTGCCACATCTGGATTACTAATTAGCGGCCGCACGGTGCCACGCCGGCTCTTTCCTCGGGAATAAGGTCTGCGGACGGCAGCAGTTTCTCCTCCTCATTTCACTTTGCTGCTAGACACCCTTGTCGTTTCGCGTTACAATTTGTTGACATCACGGATCATATAACATAAGGACACCCGATTTTCGCGAAAAGATTTCACGACTAGTTGTATTTTATAACACTTACTACATATCCGTTTTCTTGATTGTATGGTTTGCATTTTACGCGTTTTAAATATCTGCGTGCGAATCACAGACGTGCTGTATTGAAGTTACCTAATTCTGATTGGCCAGTAAAGTAAGAAAATGTCCTCTCGCAGAGACACGTCACTAATAAGTAGAGACCTGAAAAATTGGTGTGTTCATTGACCTGCAAGCTATACTCTACAGTCTTATGTACACGCCGATATAAACAGCATATTGGTTGTCTGCTTTCACAGTGGAAAGTGACAATTAGACGCCGTTCTCCAGGAGGTGTCAAACGCAGCGTCGACCAATGGCTTAAGTTATATAAATGAATGTGTTTTGAATTCTAGCTTGGACCAAAACTAATTCGCGAATTCTTCAGGTCTCTACCAATAAGCAGAAGAAAACTGATGTTGTGGCAGTAGGGTATTGATATCTAGCACGCGAAGAAATTTTTTCTCGAAATTCGGGTGTCCCTGCAAGATACGTAGAGGCAAATGGGCGTGTCACGGTTCCTTTGACGTTCGCGTACCAGTCCGCTGATTGGCTGCGCGAGGATCTGGGAGCATGCCTCGTGTCTGATTGGCTGTCCCGTTCAGTCCCAAGTTCATTTACTAGCAACAGCGTTGCAGTCGTTAATTTTTTTTATGTGCACTGTACTCGGGTGGAGTTCGCTTTTCACAGCCAGCGAACGACGTACTGCGCGTTTATTGGTGTATACGTTAACCATTCATACATTAGAGGCGCAGAAACGTCAACGAATCAGATTTCTCGCTAGGAAGGCTTCCGGAACATCGGCCACTGATTCCTTGTTGCGTCCAGTGCCGACCATAAATATCCTTCACGTGCAACATGCACCCGCTCATGGACACAGAGACTGAGGGAGTTAAGGCTCGGCTTTACCCATTTTGAAGAAATTCTTCGTTTTTTAGTCATAATTTCGGATTCATAGTTATGTACGATTATAGTCAATATACATTTTACGAGTTGTTTAATATTTTTGAGCTTAATTTTTAATTGTGTTGTAATCTTCATCGTGTAAAAATTCAAGAACATATTTATATTTTATCAATGAGTTCCTGCCTTTTCGGAAGCAGGAAATAACACACATTAAAAATTAGATACAAACGTGTTAAAAAAAAATTTTATTGGAAATTTTCTATAATAAAACATTTCCGATAATACCTCTGAAACTGAAATTATGACACCAAAACGACGAATTTCTGCAAAAGGGGCGAAGCCGAGCCTTGAACCGTTCATTCCTCGTGACCACGATCGAGAAAATGTTGCACGTGAAGGATAATTATTCCCGGTGCTGTACACAAGGAGTCAGTGCCCCGTGTTATAGGCTTCTTCCTATAAGATATGTGAATGTTTCTGCACCTCTCTTTTACG
Organism: Clitarchus hookeri; assembly: GCA_002778355.1. Lineage (NCBI taxonomy): Eukaryota > Metazoa > Arthropoda > Insecta > Phasmatodea > Phasmatidae > Clitarchus > Clitarchus hookeri. Next base: position 295,676 of record NQII01000042.1, read on the forward strand.
AATGGTTAATGCGCACTTATCGTTAACGCACACGTAGCACTTTGTTCGCTGGTTGCGAGAGGCACATCGAAACAAGTACAGTGCATCTCAAAATATTGTAGGCGGTTCACGGTTAATTGAGCAATTTTGAAATCAACCCTTGAAAAATGTCACTGCCCCTGCCTGCGTGTATTTTAATAGGCACACTGACAGGCATGAGCCCGGTAAAGTTGGTAACGACGGAGGGAAAATAGTTCCACGTCTTATCGTTGAGTTAAGAGTTTTAGGTAAAAATTTGTAAATACTGAAATACTTTTCTGTTTTTTAATGCTTGTATGTGCAAAAATTAGAAAATTTGCAAGTTTTCTATTAATTTTACTTTTTCACGCGGTTTACGCACGAATAAAGTAAACATGCCCGTGGCAATGTTAATTTCGCATATGGCGGTTAAATACACACTGTGTGTAAAAGTAGATCTTAAGCAGGGCTTTTCAAAAGTGCTCAGTTTACCGTGAATAGTCTACAGGTGATTGCAAAATTGGACGTATAATTTAATTCGGGACCGAACGGGTCAGAGTTTTTTATATATTGTTGTTTTAAAGGGAAAAAAACACAACTCTTGAGAGTATCTCGGGAGTTTGTTGAAAATCTTGCTTTTTCATTAGGAAATAATTTTTTTGGAGCCGAGTTAAGTTTATAAGTCCAGATGTGTTGCTGTTAGCGTGGCCTTTATCCCGTGCCTCAAACACACAAAATAGTTTCAGGTGTTGGAACTAACGTTCTGAACACCATCTGGTCGACCTCGGTGAAAAAATAATAATATAATTACGCGCCGCACAAGCAATCTTAAATTCTTCACTCTAGTCTTTCGTTTACGCAAACACGAATTACTCGTGCTCACGTAGTAATTCTTCTGTGCCAACGGGTCAAGGCTTTAGAACATCGCGGCCGCCGTGTTCCATCCTGTGGCTTCGCGCGGGGTGCACCGAGACACAGAGTAGACACGCAGACAGAGACGAAAATGCGCGGCGGTTCCTTTGATGTGGGCGTGCCCATTCTCTGATTGGCTGCGCGAGGTTTTGGACCGGGCCTTGGTATCTAACTGCCTAACGCGTGCTGCGAAAGGTCCCTATTGGCTGAGGGCTGCCGAGTGGTGAACATAAGAACAGGCGCTGGTTGGCGAGCGGCGTTCCGACATGTTGCTGGCTATCGACGCCATTTTGTTTGTCGTAGTGCGGCTGGAGTTCGCGATGTAAGCGGCTGTTTCACCTCTGGATTCTAAAGTACTCTGTGACGGAGAGGCTGGAGGCCCGTGAATTATTGCAGTTTATTTTGCCGCTATCCGAAGCTTTCCCATTCCTTCGGATCTTGTACCACAATCGTTTATTAATATGGGTGACCGTTTTACGCTCATATATATGCACCAAGACTAGACGTCAATACATGCCTGCAGATTTACCTCGGTGGTTCGATTCCCGGTCGGGTCGCTCCAGGATTTTCGCATGTGGGTACCGTGCCAGGCGATGCCACTAGTCGGCAGGTTTTCTCGGGGATATCCCGTTCCCCCACCCTTTCATTCCGGTGCTGTTCCATTCTCACCTCACTTGACCCTCATCGGCTCCCAAGACCTCGATGTCAAAAGCTGTCCAGATATCTTCACTCACTCGCTTTACCTCAGTTACTAGCCGGATTAGTTGCACCTGAATTCTAAACAAGCCAAATGAAACGCGTCTGGCTTATAATGCAAGCTTCACGACGTCGAAACGAATTTCGTGAAGTAAGAAAAATAATGAGTTAGCATTTCCTCTCGCACCTTCCTTGTTTTTTTTTCCATCTAGTTGGTGCCGAAGGTTGCACTTTCACCTTCAGTTGCTGGCACGACAGAAAAATTCACTACAAGATCCATGCGAACAACTTTCTTGCTTGCACAATCCCTGGGAACTCTTTGTCGGCTTAATTATTTATCCTTTTTGCTGTTTCCAGAACCATGCCCGTCTTTCACAAGGCGGTAGGTTAAGAAACTCAATAGTGAAACTGTCCGTAAACTTAATTTTTGACGTCGCTTGGCTTCTACAAGTTTCTAAAGTCTAAATCCTTTCAGATTCGTGAGTATCTACAGATAGTGGCTACTTTCTCTCATCACGAGGATTATGAGCGCAGTTACAGTGGAAAAGGTGTTCTTTGGCATAATTTGATTAATTTGGTAATAATTTTTCTGGAATCCTTCACATGAAATGCGAGAGATGCTATTTAAAAACTAAAAATGAAACGGCCGTTGATATTTTGTTCTTGTAATTAGAAAATGAGTTGACTTAAGCAACAAATCTGTGTTTCACCAACCACATCGTTCAATAAAAGAAATATGAAAGGAAAAAATGTATTTGTTCCGTTCAACCAAATACAGTGATCATTCGATTACATACTTTTTTTTTTTTTTGGAACAACAAAATCTGCTTTCAGATAATTTATCTGGTTGGCTCATGTTGTGTTGGGACTACTCGAGCGAATAATTTGCTGGGTCAAAGAAATCGTTCAGCGTGTTGATGGCATTTAAGAGAGAACGATAAAATGGTGTGCAATTAGCTAGACACACCCGAATTTTGCGAAAATATTTCCGCACATGCTAGACTTCAATACCCTGCGGCCATAGCAGCAGTTCTCTCACGCAAACGGATCTGAGCTAAAGTGTTTTAAATTACAACTGGTCGTGAAATCATTTTGCGAAAATCGGGATGTCCCTGCTGATCACCACCAATATTGCCAAGAAACCGGAAGTGTTTTATTGGTTCTGAGAGTAAGGAGAGGGTGATGCATATCCAAGTGCGGCGTCCACTGTTAGTTTTGCACCGATTTGCAAGTTGCACATACTTAAAGGCACCTGTTTTCCGCGAAAAGATTCCACAGCTGGTTGTACTCCAAAAACACTTCAGTGCCGCGCGTAAGTGACATATTGGATTCCTGGTGTTTCTGCCTTGTTTGTGATTTTAGAAATAAAATTCCGAAACTACCCTGACACCCAACTAGCTATTGGCCTTTACACAGCTCTAAAGACATATCGACCGACCTGCGAACTCGTACTTTGTCACAATATTGATTTAGCCAAATGTTGGCAGAATTAATATTGTGACGCAATTATGAGTTTGTCGTTATCTTGCATTGTGTATACTGATGTGTTACGTCAATATATAGCTGGGTACAAGGGTACTTTTGGAATTTTCCTTTTTTTTAATATAAACAAGTTATAAAAACCAAGAATCAACTATACGGCGTGGGAAGGTTCGCCTTAAGAATTTGCTTTGTGGTTGGATGAATTTAAGAGGTCCGCTTGAGATACGTTGCAGTGTGTTTAAAATCCAAGTTTTTTTTTCAAAACAATTAAACATTCGTCCAATTTTCTGAACTACGAAAAGAACGCACACTTCAGTTTATGCCCGTCGATTACTTTCAAGACACCACGCATATTAGATGCAACATTTCAAAGCACTCCAACACAGTTAAAAACGGCTTTTTCAAAGCGCTGTATCTCAACATCAACGCGTTAAACACATACAGAAGTACCCGAGGGACATGCACTGAACCTTGCTTCCCACTTTCCACCAATAAAATGATAGGGTCACCGCTTGATTCCAATCGGTACACGCAACACGACGGGAACACTGTACGCCAGTTCAGAGCCTTGCGCGTAGCGGCGATGGCGCACTTGTAGCGCGTGCCAGTGTAGGCCTTATAGCTCCCGCGCTTCCCTGCCTCAAACGAGGGGCCGCGGTGGTGTAGTGGCTAGACTACTCGCCTTCCACAATGTCAAACCGCGTTCGATTCCT
>NQII01000042.1:299498-345949 GCA_002778355.1 Clitarchus hookeri
TTTGCATGTGAGAATCGTGCCGGACGATGCTGCTGGTCGGCGGGTTTTCTCGGGGATCTCCAGTTTCCCCCACCCTTTCATTCCGGCGCTACTCCATACTCACCTCACTTCACCCTCATCGATGTTAAAAGCCGCCCAAATCTCTTCACTCACTCGTCCTCGTACGATCTAATCACCTCCAGATAGGCAGCGCAAGAAGTGTGTTGAATTCTAGCCTGCACGTAAATATTTTCGCGAAAGACACGAGGCCCTGCACCATCGAATTTAGCGCACCGAGAGAAACGTTTGTTACAGCCAACCAAGTACTTGTTTTTATAGGGCTAAATATGTATTTAGTAGCCCCAGCGAAATATTTTGTAATTAAACAAAATTTGAAAAGGGACTATATTAATTAAGTTTATCTAACAAAATGCATGCTTGAATTAAAAAAACTTCTGTTTTGGGCTAAAACGAATTACTCTGTCAACAAAATATTTTGCTTAATGAACTGTATATATTTGTTTGGCAACTAATTTGATTACCTTCTTTCAAAAATACAGCTTGAGAGTTTGTTTGTATTTTTTATGACAATTATGATAACAATGTATGTTAATGCTTTTATTGATGCTTTATAATTTTATAAACATCCTAATAAAACAAGTTCATTAGGAAACTAGAAATTTAAAGCTGTAAAACTAGAAAATATTAATTTGAGCACGTTGTCTAATATTCGAAATGTATGCATTTTAAAAAATCCACTTTACTCCGATAGTCAGTTTAGCTGAAATACCTAGGGCGTAGCGCTCGGCCGTAAACTATATAGGTTCGAATCTCGTTTGGGGTTCCAATTTCTTTTATATTAACTTAAACAGTTTAATTTACGTAGAGCAAACCAAATCTTTGTTCGGGGCAACCAAATAAGAACGACAAATTAATTAGGCTTCAAAAACCAAATATAGCATTGCCCCTATATGAACGAATTTGGATGCGCAAAACAGCCTTTGTTTGATTCAACAAAAACCTTTTTCTCAGTGCGCTGCTGGCGAAAGGCTTAAAAATTACAGTCGCGTTATCGGCCCCCTGCGGGGGAAGAGTACGGTATTTTTCCATCGAATCACCTAGCCGAGATTTATGGCACGGTTGAAAGAGAAACCTAACGGAGTTTTGGTGGAGAAAAAAAAAAGCTTAATTATCTCGCGGAGTTTTTTTTATCCGGCTGCCCGTTGAGTTATATCAGTGTGGTATCAGGTAACAGAAGAAACTTCTCTCGACTTGCTTTTTTTTTTTTTTTTTGCGAACGAAACGAAAGTTTCTGCGCCAGCCACCCGGTAGATACAAAAAAAATTAAGAATGTCAGAAGTTTCGTTAAGAGTCTGGAAACGTCGAACTGCAGCTCCATTAGCGACCAGCGACTGCGAAGTGTAAGCGCGCGTAGTCGACGTGGAAGCTTGCGCAGAACAATTCCAGTTAGTTAACGTTTAATAAACGAGCAATTATGGGTCAGTTACTGCAATTATTTCACCCCCCCCCCCCNATGACCGTATCCTTACTTGAAATGTCTTGCTTCGTTTCGTGGGAAAACAGTGATGTGACGACTATAGACCCGGAAATTGGGCGAATTTATTTGAGGACAAATTAGACTTCAAACACATATACGTTTGACTTTCTTTTGAATTGGATCGCAGTTTGATAGCCACGCCTAGGACGAATTTGAGGCGATAACTAATCAGCGAGAGAAAAACACGACCGAATCCCGTGCCACCTGGCCTGGGGTAAAACAGGAGCTACAGTCAATAAACCACTAACTGAGGCTCGAGTGCACAAAGGACTGTGAAGTCTAGCTTGTTGACAAACGAATCCGCGAAATTTCCGGGCCTCTAGTGATGACTATCACTGGGGCCGGTGACTTATCGCGTAAAAATCGCAGCACACAAGTTAGACTTCAATACTATATACTAGAGACCTGAAGAATTCACGAATTCATTTTGGAACAAGCTGGAATTAAAAACACGTGCGTTTGTGTAACTTCAGCCATTGGTCCACACGGTGTTTGACACCTCCTGGATAACGGTGTCCAATTGTCGCCCTCCACTATGAGAGCAGACAACCAATGTGCAGTTAATATCGGCATATTTGTACATAAGTCTGTAGAGTCTAGCTTGCAGGTCATTGAACTCACGATTTTTTCAGGTCTCTACTATATACACACCTCAGCTGTTGTTATATCTCCATTGGCTGCTGGTTCCGTGTCCGTCTTTTACCAAGCCACTCAGGACTAAGTAACTCCGACACTCAACCTTCATGATTCGTGCGCAAACGGTTAACACGGGCCAGAACATTTTTTAGCCAACCAAATAAGCTGGACGACCCTAACAGTGCTTTGGACTGTATCTTATCTCGAAATATCACTGCCCCTAACTATCACACTAAATGACTCCACTGCCCTGTGTATTTTCCATTCTCAGCGTTATGGTCATTGGCTTCGGCCTCAGGGCGTAACCAGTTTTGTTTCAGGGCAGGTGGCACGGGATGTGGTGCTTCTTTCCTTGCAGGTATGTTATTGTTGGCCCACAGTTACCCTGGACGTGTCTGATAAATTGTGATCCACTTGAAAACATAGCAGGAATACACGTGTTTTTGTCGTCTGGCTTGTCCTAAAATTAAATCGCGAAATTTTTCAGTCCGTATAAATGAGTAGAGACCTGCAAAATTAGCTTTATTTCCCGGGCAGCAAGTTAGACTGCACAGTCCTTTGCACACTCGTGTCGGTTTCGTTTGTTTATCGCCTTCTGACTTAGGAAGTATCCCAGATCATCTTGTTACTTGGCGGGGCCTGATTTGACCACTGCACGGTTCATTGTTTCGCATTGGCTCATAGTCCTACTGGGGCGTGTCCAATATACTACGGTCCAATAGCATAAAAACACCACAAACATATAAGTGTTAAAAGTCTAATATGTCTCCAAATTGTAACGCGAAGTTTGCAACTCCCTAAAAATTAGCCGCTCCATCGCAAACTGAGAACGATATTCCCCGCGTCAGATCCGTATACGGGGGATATAAGTTGAATTCCATAACCTGGCACCAAGTTAAAAACTACGGAATTTGTCCATTGCTTTCCGATATTTAGTGACCGAAAGTAATTATAAAGGCGTAAACATAGACTAGGCGAGTGGACAGGATAGAAATACCGGGACGAGTTCTTTAAAATAAACATTCTCTGTCGCTGATAGCTATGCGAGGGGCTACGGATGCCTGCCTGCATGCCATCAAGGCGAACAGGGGGTTCAATCCCCGGTCGGGTTACTCCTGGATTTTCGCATGTGGGAATCGTGCCGGACGATGCCGCTGGTCCGCGGGTTCGTAGGCCTATCATTTCTCGATGTGATTTGGCAGCATGCTATGTGTCATAGGAGAGTATGTTTAGTTTCCCCATATGACATTGTACCTCAGCTCATCAGACATAAGCCAGAGACCCTGAAATTTCGCGAATTCATTCGAGGACAAGTTAAACTCCAAACACATGTACATTTCAGTTTCTGTTTCTATTAGACCACACCTCGTAAGACATGCCCCGAACGGTTTTCGGCTAATAAACAACCTGCAAGGGAAACAAGATCAGAACGCCGTGCCACTTGGTCTGAGGTTAATCTGAAGCAACGGCCAATGAACAACTAAGTGAGGCTCGAGAACACATAGTGTCGTGGAGTCTAGCTTGTTGCCAAGTGACTCCACGAAATATCCGGGTCTCTCGACATGGCCTGGATACCAGTACGCATTCAGCACTCGGGTGGCTCAATTCCGAGTGAGCGAGCTGATCAGGAGAATGAGCTCCGACTGTGGCGGTAACCTCTTCTCGTGTAAACAGAATAATGTGGAGTCTAGATTTGTGAGTTTTATGACACGAAATACTATAGTATGTTCGGGGTTATTTCCAACTTCACTGAAACCCTGCTACAGTTATACTTTGGGGTTGCTCATTTACGTATCCTTCCGCCGCATGCAAACAAGCCTGGGTGACAACGCCTAAGACAAACAAACGCACCGTGTTTGTGCGATCGACAATCAAAATATTTATATACACAGAAATTAAATATATTTCCAATAACGAACTCCTGAAAACACAAACATGGCAGTAAGAAAACATTAATTTACAAATAACGTAAAAAAATATTACTCAATTCAATAATATTTTACGTAAGAACTATTTCTTACTAGCCATTGCCTACATACATATTTTCTGTCTTTATTAAATCCATATTCCCTATAAAATAAATGCGAAAATTTGTAAACAAAATGTAAGTGAAAGGTTTATTTAATAAAAATAAACGTATTAAAATGTTAACGGAAGTACTATAATGAAATTGTGATGTATTATTAATTTATTAAACAAACAAAATGTAATGTAACAGGGTGATTTTTCAATGGTTTTATTCAAAGAGTGTGAAGATACCGTGGATGGACCAACTTTGCACTACGAGGCACACTAGTCCGTGATCTCCCTGTGAGTAACTGATTTGAAAACCGTGTTACTGTTCTTGATTATGAATGGTTTTAATTTCTATAACCGAACACTAAGCCTACAGCTCTTTGGCTCCGATAATGAAATAATTGCTGTGTCGGTTGATGTACTGAACGGATCCAAAAAAATAATTTATATTTGCAACACCGGAAAAAAAAACAGTAAATTAAGGTCGGTACGAAAGATTTAATCACAGCGAATTCTACCCCAGAATAATAGCCGTTTATGACAGACTGTGTATTTCCCGTGGGAACTGAGGCCGGGTGATCTCGACGTGACCAGCTGTATAGCAATTTCCCGCTGCCCGAGCGTCGGTAAGGCAAAGTCGCAATCGCTGCAGACTCGCGGGCGATTTTCACACCGTGGGAACGACGCCGAGTGCGAATCGCAGCCCGCGATACGTGGTTCCTCCCTCCTCCCCGAAAATTACCGAGTCGTGAAGACAGCGCGCACCGTTTTCGCGCGCGATTAATTAATCCTTCGCCCCGATCGTACGCCAGCCATCTCGATTACCGGCTCGAGCGCCGAGAAACGAACCGACGAGGTGATTAAGATCCAGTTTTTTTCTGCTCCGTATTAACCTCTCTCCCCCCCCCCCNCTGGCGCTGTTCGACGCTTACGTAAGAAAATTGGGCTTTGCGAAATGGTGTTGCGTCAAGAAGAGAAATTAGTCGACGCGAGGAAAATTTTTGCGGACGGTGTTGGTGTTGTGGTTTCGTTTCACGTGTTCGTCGAGGCTTGTCTGGGTTCATTTCTCCACCGGTGCAAATCCCGAAGGGACAACGACGGCTACTTAGAAAGCTGCATTATATTCTAGTGCGTCGCTCACGAATAATTTACGAATAGAGAAACCATAATTTCGCGTTTAAAATTTGGTAACAAGCTAGGCATCACCCAAGTATACACATCTTCGCATATGCCATTGGAGGACCCGCTCATCAGTCACGCCCTGGAGAAGTCTGAACCGATATTATACTTCCAGCATTCGAGTGGCTTAATTCCGCGTGGGTGAGCCGAACAAGAGAATGTGCTCTGACTGTGGCAGCAGTCGTCAAGAAAATGACTTGTGCTTGAGTAAACAAGAGTGTTGTGAAGTGTAGTCTGGAGGGAACTAGGAAGCTTGAAATAGTAGATAACTGAAGAACTCTCGGATTCTTTTTGGGACAAGTTAGAATTCAATATTCGTGCGTTTATATATCTGAAGTCTTTGATCCACACGGTGTTTGACACCTCCTGGAGAACGGTGTCCAATTGTCGCCTTCCACTGAGGCAGCAGACAACCAATGTGCCATTGATATCGGCATATTTGTACATAAGACTGTAGAGTCTAGCCTGCAGGTCATTGAACTCGCGAATTTTTTAGGCCTGTGTGTATCATCTAATTGTAAAATTTCAGAAACCATGTGAGATGAAAGAATAAATTCTTGAATTATGTAATCATGATTTGACATTGTAACCTGTAAACATTTAGCGGGTGACATAAACGCACGTCGTTACGTAATTTCGGAGGAGGCATGGCAAGCATCGTACCCTTTCAAATGTTGCAAATTTTCTGGAGAATCGATCGCCTGAGAGAGTCACACCAATGCAGCATTTTGTGTTCCATACACATGATAACTACGTCATAACAATGGACGAAGACCTACGGGTAATTCAGTTTGGCCAAAAATATGGCACCCCTAATTTCTTCATGACGGACAATGTTGCAACACACCAAATGTTCACAGACGGGAGATATCGAATCAGGCTTTACGCCATTCTAGAATTTATTATTTCATCTAGCATAGTTTCTGAAATTTTATACACAACTAATTGTAATGTACTGGGGGCCGCGGTTGCTGAGCGGTTAGCCCGCTCGCCTCCCACCAAGGCGAATCTGGTTCAATCCGCGGCTGGGTCACTCCCGGATTTTCGCATGTGGAAATCGTGCAGGATGATGCCGCTGGTCGGCGAGTTTTCTCGTGAATCTCCCGTTTCCCCCACCTTTTCGTTCCGGCGCTGCTCCATACTCACTTCAATCACCCTCAGCGGCTCTCATGACCTCGCTGTTAAGAGCAGTCCAAATCTCTTCACCAGCTTAATTTACTAATTTTCAAGCGTGTGTGTCTCGCTAAACGGTTAATGTCGTACGTCTTATTATGTTTTCGGCCTCATTTCCCCTTGTCGGATCATTTCACAAAGTTCGTAGCTGAAGTTGAGGATAATCCTGCACGTGACGACTGAATCACGGGACAGTCACCGGCAATCACGATATCCGCTTCCGCACGCTCGCCGCACACACAGGTAAGCATGGAGCGTTGAGCGCATCGTAAACTAGCGTCTCTGGAGGGGACGAGGCGATAATTATGAAGCACTGTGCGATGTGGGTCGCACGCCACGTTGCGAACGACGGCTGCTGCACGAGTCGCTTCAGAAGATGAGATCGCCTACGTCTTCTCCAACGCGCTGACTCCTCGCGAAAAACCTCTCCCGGGCACGCAAACCTTGATCAAAAAAACTTTATTATTATGGATGCATAATTTAGGACATGACCAATAATACCAACATTTCCCATAGTACCAACTAATTTCCTATCAATGTTCTTCGTAGTATATCCAACATACTTTAACAAAACTGGTTTTTTCCGGAAGCATCACAATGCTGCCAATCGTTCTTTTACTAATTTGTCTGCATTTGATCTTCATGAAGTTGTATGTTGGAAGATTCTACCTTTACATAAAAAAGTTCATAATCAATCTTCAGTTATCAGTTTTTATTCGTCGCCTGTTTTGTATTCTCGAAAGAAGATCAAGTTTGAGTTAGGTGATGAAATGCGGATTTATAGGAAGTTACTTGGTACTATGGGAAATGTTCGTCTAGATTCAGGTGCTGCAAACAAAAAATGTTATTATGCATGCTGTACTTACACATCACTTGTTTCGATGTCACAGCAAATGAGTCCATATGTTCGGCTACAGTTATATGAACTAATTATGACCTAGACCAGTAAGATAGGTTTGCGAATCATTTACCCACAGCTAATATCATTGGTCATAGATCTTCGCAGTGTGTGCAGTAGAGACGAAAAGTCACCTATACGTTCGTAATGTACACGCATGTGTACAATGGGTCTGAATGGGTCAACACTATAAGCGCTTGTGTCCACTGCGCTGGACGTGTTGCAGAGGAACGTAATGTGTGACAGGAGATGCACTCGGCTATACGTAGGGCCACCTAATTTTCGCGAAAATATCCCATGACTAGTTGTATTTCATAACGTTGTAGCTCAGATCCACTTTCTTGATTGGGTGATTTACGTTTCACCCGTCTTTGGTGTGTATGTTCGCGAAACACAGACGCACGCTCTAGGAGTAACGTTATTCTGATTGGCCAGCGAAGTTAGGAAATGTTTTCTTAGAAAGGCCCGCGCCCAATAAGCCAAATAAAATAACTCATGTACCCGTATGGTATTGAAATCTAACATGCGCTCAAATATTTTCGCGAAATTCAGGTGTCCCTAGCTATAGTTATAGTCTACAGATAGAGACGTGAAAAATTCGCGAGTTCAATGACCTGCAGGCTAGACTCTACAGTCTTACGTACGCCGATATCAACTGCACATTTGTTGTCTGCTGTCGCAGAGGAAGGCGGCAATTGGACACCGTTCTCCAGGAGGTGTCAAACACCGCGTGGACCAATGGCTTAAGTTATATAAACTCACGTGTTTTGAACTTCAGCTTGTCCCAAAATTAATCCGCGAATTCTTCAGGTCTCTACCAATAGCTCATAGCCTATAAGCAGGGCCACCTGTTTTTCGCGAGAAGATTCCACGACCAGTTGTGCTGCAAAACAGTTTAGTTCAGAAACAATTTTGTGGTTGGAGGACGTTAACATTCACGCGTCATACATCTGTAGCAGCCAATCCAAGGACGTTCACGGTCGGGGTATCAAGTCTGATGGGTCTAAGTCGAGTATAAAATATCTTCTCACTCAGATGCGTTGCCAGTAGCCAGAGGAAATTTGCAAGCGTGCAAGTACAAAGTCGAAGTATAGCGTGCGTGTAAATCTTTTAGCGAAAAACATGCGCCCATAGCTATTGGCCGCTCGCGGTTATTTCAGCCCTTTTGAAATCAACATTTGAAAAATGCCACTACCCCATCCTTAATATAATTTCACGTGAACGTTGACGGGTATGCTGCCAGTAAAGTTGGTAACGACAAAGAGAAAAGTAATTCCATGTCTTAACGTTGAATTAAAAGTGGTAGGTTAACATTTGTGAATAACATTTGGGAATACAGAAATTATTTATTTTACTTTCAGTTTTTGTAACGATTATGCGTAAGAATTAGCAAAATTTGTGAAATATTTACGTTTCTAATAATTCGATAGTTTCACTATGGCCGACGTTTGAACAAAGTGGTGAGGCCCACTGCAATGGTAATTTCACATATGGTGGAAGAATACACAATATGCGTACACGTAGATCTTCAGCAGCGCTTTCAAAAGTGCTCAGTTTACCGCGGACAACCTTCAGGATCATTGCCCAACGCAGTAGGTTTCTTCCCAGTTGTTAACGTGATACGTTGACAGTTGTGCAGGTCTAGTTTGTAAGTTATTTTCCCTGCAGTATCTTCGAAAATACGAACACATTTTCCGTTGGCAGCAAGATCTATTAAAGTTGTTTGGCCGGTGTACGTACGACACGAACCAAAACATCACTCGATCGCAGCGCTTGAAACCATAATTTACGCGGGACTGAAAGTGCTAATTTCTGGTTTCATGTGTTGCGAATAAGAAAAGTTTTCGATGCGTGCTGTAGGAACTTCAGCTTGCTTCGTTGTAAAATCCAGAGAGCTGCTGGCGTATATTTATGAGATTTTGTTTTCCTCGTCTAGAGTTCGTCCAATATTTGTATGTATTGTTTTACACCCTAACCTACCCATTTTTTTTTTATTCGAAATATGACTGCATCGTCTAACCAAAACCAGAAAATGACTTTGCATATGAAAGTTAAATTTTTAACTGTGACATCATTAACAACGTGTTTTTGTTTTGACGCTTGTTTTCAAATCGGGAAATTTATTTTGGAAAATAAATGGCAGACTAATTATATTTATTCGGATCGGTGAATTCTGTGTATGGATTTCGCCGACTTAAGTGTAGAATTATCTGATTATCTTCAGGTCAGGATGCCGTGGGTTTTACACCAAACATAAAGGGTTCAATTCCCAGCTAAGTCGGAGAATTTTGGGCATATAAAAGTACTTTCGTGAATGTTGTTTCATCAAAACTCTAGAGAAACCACTACAGAATCATGTCCACTGCAATTTCCAGACTCTACGGGCCGATTACTTCATCAAAAATTGGTTCTCTGTATAGAGTTAAAAAAAAAACACTGTTCTCTTGTCCACAAAACTCTCCAAATGAAGTTTTGACTGTTACGTGCGTAGCGTACAAAATTAAAACTTATTTAAAAATTACGTAGAAAGTTCTGGCGCGTCCTTTCCAATGGGGGAAACTGAGTGAATTTGCCTCAGTGAGAGTATAATAAATGAACTCGGAGTCGTTAAACTCGATATCTGATGCGGACACGCTAAGAGAACGGGCCCGTGAAACGGACTGTGGACACGTGATAAACTCACTCATTTACGCGGCCTGCCTACCGATAAATGGACCGTTGGGGGGAAACGTGAGTGAGTGAAGAGATTCGGGCGGCTCTTTACAGCGAGGTCTTGAGAGCCGATGAGAGTGATTGAGGTGAGTATGGAGCGGTGCCGTAATGAAAGGACGGGGGAAACGGGAGATCCCCGAGAAAACCTGCCGACCAGCGGCATCGTCCGGCACGATTCCCACTTGCGAAAATCCGGGGGTGACCCGGCCAGGGATTTAACTCCGTAACGAAATCCCGAAGGGCTTAGTTATCGTTTCGAGTTTATTATCGAACATAGTGACGTTAAACGAACTCTATAATGCTCCTTTCGTTAGGAAACGAAAATTTGAGCACTAATTAATATTTTTTTCTGATAGGAAACGAAACTAATAACTTAGAATAAACCCCCAGATCACTAAATATGCATGATTTCATAATTGTACGAAACACCGCACAACTTGTAGGCATTACATATATGTGCTTTCTCCTAGAATTAAAAATTTTAAGATCGAATAGTTTTTGCCTCGTGGCATGTCAAAATCACAATTTTAGTGTTTCTGGGACGTACAAATAAACTAAACGAAACCATCGTGAAGAAAATTTAGCGAGTATGATTGAAAAATCATGTTTAAGTTAATTCCAAGCCATGTTTATCAAAACTTATTTTACCAAAAATCATAGACAGTTACAAATAAATAACCTCTACAATGTACTTATTGTAAGCAATTTTTAAAAAATATGAAAAAATGACGTGTTTTTAAAGATTCCTTGAAGTATTACGAGAACTATCTGTTTTCCGTAAGTGAGTTAGTTTTTATTTTTTGTATGTCCCAAAAATAATATAATTGCTATTTTGGAAGGCCATCGTTGAATAAATTTGCCATCTAGTTTTTCTTTTTGTGTTAGGAAATAGTAATCACAATATTTACAAGATGAACAACATTTCGTACAAATAAAAAATAATGCACTTTTTGGTGAACAATACCCCAAAGCATAAAAAAAACTTCTTATTCGCAACACCAGAAGTCATAATTTAATGTGGTAATAAAAGAGTTAACAATAAACCACTACAAAGAATAATTGCCAATAATATACAGCAGTTTGGCTTCTTGCTGCTGGATTATTCTCCGCACGCTTGACTGAGTTGCCGGTACACAGTTGCCCGTTACTAGTTTCCAGTTTATTCGGTTAAACGAATTACCGTTACGCAACCAACCCTGCAGTGGGTTATTTGGATCAGGTACCGCGCCTTTTACGTCACAACTTTCACCGCCCTCATTAAGCGCATGCGTGGCCCATTAATTATGATCGTCGTCGTTATTAAGTGGTCGTCTTGGAGCGGTAGCCCGTGGGCGCTGGTGTCAGGAAAGGGTCGTCATTCGAACGAATGCCCGTCGTTTGGCCTCAAACCGAATGGCCTAAAAAGTAGGCCAAACGACCGCTGGGCGAACAGCCTGTCAAGAAAAACTGAATGTCCGTACTGGCTAAACGCCCGTTAGGTGGCATAATGTTTGGGGAAATGCCTTGTTGGTATGGACTGGAAAATTTGCTCAAATTAATTTTAGGACAAACTAGACTTTAAATATATGTACATTTATAGTTCATTCCCGGCATCTTCACGCTTTTAAAATCCAACCTTTGAAAAATCATACCATGTATAACTATATACCTGAAGAATTCGCGGATTAATTTTGGGACAAGCTAGAATTCAAAACACGTGCGTTTATATAACTTCAGCCATTGGTCCACGCGGTGTTTGGCACCTCCTGGTGGACGATGTCCAATTGTCGCCTTCCACTGTGACAGCAGACAACCAACGTGCAGTTGATATCCGCATATTTGTACATAAGATTGTAAAGTCTAGCCTGCAGGTGATTGAACTCACCATTTTTTCAGGTCTCTTTGTATGACGTGTTTAGTTGTTTTCCAAATATGATATGTATCACAAACGTTTTATACTTATGTTAACAGAAGGGTGCCTTATTTTTTATTAAGTTAAACTTTTAACTGTAATTTATCTATAAATTGTAATATTTAATTTTTTATCATACGAATAAAAACCGAAAGGAAATAGGTGTGTCGGTAATTCCTAATAAGTAGAGACCTGAAAAATTCGCGATTTCAATGATCTGCAGGCTAGACTCTACAGTCTTATGTACTCATATGCCGATATTAACTGCACATTGGTTGTCCGCTGTCACAGTGGAAGGTGACAATTGGACACCGTTCTCCAGGAGGTGTCAAACACCTTGTGAACCAACGGCTTAAGTTATATAAACGCGCGTGTTTTGAATTCTAGCTTGTCCCTAAATGAATCCGCGAATTTTCAGGTCTCTACTAATAAGAAATATTTCTTACGCAGGATATTATATGACTGAGTGCGCACGAATATGGTGCGTTTTCTCTTTGGAGTAATTTCCTATATTCGGTTAAGCTTTGTTTGTACGAGGCGAAAGAATATCCTGAAAGTAGAACTTTAGCAGGGATTCAGAAAATGTGGAAGTAACTGTGAACGGACTATACTCGCAAGACGGCAGTCAACAGGAAAAAAATTCGTGGGACGCAGTAGCCAAACAGACGTAAGACTCGTTCCCCACATCGTCACGCAGCCAATTAGAGAATGTGTTCGCCCACATCAGATGAACCGCCGCGTCATTTCGCCTCTATCTACTTGTCTGCTCTGGTCCGTCACTAAGCCGGGCAGGGCCCGGCTTTTAAAGGAGCGGCTAGTCGAAAATGTGGCTACAGCCGTCTGCGAGGGCTGTGATTCGGTGCTCGTCTGCCGTACAAGGGCGGGTGCTTCACTTTCTCCTGCAATAGAAACTGCCCTCGTCCGCATTTGACTCTCTGCGACGTCCGAGAGATATGTCGTACCACTTCCGCCCGGAGTGGGGCGACTTTGACGGCAAACGATTGGCGGCTCATTTTAGTGAGTGGCGTTGCGAACGACTTCGATGTTGTCCATTCGCGGTTACTTCCAACTGACTGCTTAAGTTCTGCTTCTAGGATGTTCTCCGCCTCGTGCAAACAAATCTTAACAGAGCCTAGAAAGTTAAACCAAACGGACAACGCACCGCATTCGTGCGCGCTCAGTGTATTGATATTTTGCGTGGGAACTATTTCTTACTAGCCATTGCCAACACACCTATTTTCGCACTGTTTTAAATTGTATTAATTATAAATTAAACATTATAGTCTATAGACGAAGTGTAGGTAAAATTTCAATTTAACTAAAGCTAAAGTACTTTTATGTTAACACAAGTATAAAACTCTTGTTACACATCATGACATATTTAGGAAACATCCAACATGGGGTAATTTTTCGAATTTTCGATTAAAAACGTGCGAAGAAACTGTGAATAGACTATATCTAAGGAAGTCTTAATTTGTTTGTTTGTGCTGGTAACACTGACACTCCACCACAAAATGCTTAATAATACAGACAAGCTAAACAGATGGTTGTACCACGAACTGCAGCCACACACGCTACCAAAATGGCGTCACCGGCCAACAATTTATCAGACCTCGCTCACCAATCACCGGCTGATAACCTAAATCAGCCAGCCGGCAGTTCAGCTAATAAGGTGAGTGAGTGGAAATAATTGGGTTGCTCAGGCAATAGTGACTCCTCCGCAGCACGCAGCTGCCAATCAGGCGCAAGGCCCGTTGCAGAGCTCCGCGCATCCAATCAACGAAAGGGCACGCCCACGTCATAAAAACCGCCTCTCAATTTCACATCCATGTAATTACTAGAGAGCCTATAATTTCGCGTTATAAACCAGCGCCACGCTAGATTTCGCAATACTCCATTTACTAGAGCAGAGGTCGTTTGCTCATTGGCTGCCGCCACAGGCAGAGCTTGTTCTCTTGTTCGGCACGCCCACGCGGAGTAGACCCACCCGAGTGCTGAACGTATGCTATTGGTTCACGCTTCTCCAGGGCGTGTCATGAGAGCGGAGTTCCAATGAAACATGTGAAAATGACATGTACTTCTATGACACCTAGCATGCTACCAAATCATAACGCAAGATTATAAGGTCTCTAGTAATCAATATAAACCTGATGAATTCGTTGATTCATTTTGGGACAATATAGAATTCGAAACACGTGCGTTAATATAACTTAAGCCATTGGTCCACACGGTGTTTGATGCCTCCTGGAAAACGCTGTCCAATTGTCAGCTTCCACTGTGGCAACAAACAACCAATGTACATTTTATATCGGCATAATTGTACATAAGACTGTAGAGTCTAGTCTACAGGTCATTGAAATCGCGAATTTTTCATGTCTGTGCGAATTACTAGAGACCTTAAAAATTCGCCTGATCAATGACCTCCAAGCTAGAATTTACAGTCTTATGTACACATATGCCGATATCAACTGCTCATTGGTTGTCTGCTGTCGCAGTGGAAGGCGACAGTTGGACACCGTCAACCAGGAGGTGTCAAATACCACGTGGACCAATGGCTAAAGTTAAATAAATGCACGTGTTTTGAATTCTATTTGAATTATAGCATGTCCCAAAATGAATCCGCGTATTCTTCAGGTGTCTATGTATGTCTTATCCAGTATACAAACTCAGTAACCTGTGCATACTAAGCTGGAACTACAGTAAACTTCACCGAGAAGTATGATGTTTCCAAAAAAAAAAATTATTTCATAGAAAGGATTAACTTAACCGTATAATTTATGGTTTTGACACCTGCTGTTCTTAGTAAGCCAATTATGTTTCTAGTACGTTTAGATGAGAGCTGGTATAATGCTGAATTAAGATTCTACAGCACAAAAAATAGTTCCCTCATTAGATGTTTTGACCATTCCGCTTCGTAAGAAATATTAATTATCTGGTTTCTGAGTATTATTCGTTGTAATTTAAATCATTCCTCAATGCTGCACACAGGAAGGAGCTTTTCTGTGTTCCTAAACACACCACACGTAACTGGTAAAAATAATAATAGTGTGACTGGGCGTTTATGTGGATCGTCCATCATTGTTTTTTCACCTACACGAAAAGAACGTGAGTAAAAAAGATTTCCATTCTGTCTGGAAGGCCTTGAAGGGTCGTGGTGCTTATTTATCAGTACCTTAAAGTTCTTTTAGGAGCCACTAATAGAACAATTTTTAAAAGTCAACAAGAGAAATAGCTTCGTTTTCTTTTATAAACATTTTGTTTTATTTTTTAACTGGAATCCGGTTCTATAAAAACATATAGTAGATTACAGGAAAGCCTGTAAATTACGGCGTGAAAAATGACACCATTTAAGTCAACAACAGTCAGTTAAGTAAAAAAGAAGTGTGTTCTGGGGTTACCAAGCGCATTTTTTGATAACGACCTGTAATTTATTACAAATGCAAAGGAAACTGTCGTAAGCTTTCGACTCTACGTTTTCTATCCACTGATGTGGAGAGGTATGCATTCTTGAAATAAACATACTGTATTCCTGTTAAGGATTTCTGCTAGAGTGTAATATTGTGTAAACGAGATTACAAATTGGTTAATCATATAAATTATTTTTTCTAATTTCTGGCCTAGACACATATTTTGCAAACTGCCTTCTTACAAATGGCATTTCTATAATCATAATATTGATGTTCCGTGACTAAGCATATTTATTACCTACCTTCGAAAACTGTCCCTGCTCATTATAGCATAGTGTTGCTGTAAGTATTGGCCGTAATAGTTTGCGCAATGCTAGCAGAAAATCGGGAAATATAGTATTACCACTAAATCATTTTTAATTGTTTAAATGTGTCAATTGATACCGTTATTACTGAAGTTATAACTGGATATATTGTGAAAAATATAGTAACCAATACATAAAAGTATTTTATATTTAGTTGAATTGAACTTTTAGTTCTTGATCTATAAATAATATTTTATTTGTAATTAATACGAATAAAAACAGGGAGAAAATAGGTGTGTTTGGTAATATCACGTAATAAAGAGTTTTCACGGAAAGTATTATTAAAATGAATACGCCGTCCCTTTGGCATAATTTTCTAGACTTAGTTAAAGTTTATTTTCCTGAGGCGGAGGAAGAGTGTGGAAGTATAACTTCAGCAGGACTTCAGAAAAGTTGGAAGTAACTACGAGTGGACTATAGCCACAATTACTAATGGCAGTATCAAGTGTAATCTTGCAGGTGGTGTGTACTGCCCGCTTGTACCGATTATTCGACTAATTGTCTGCTGCTGTCAGCATAACGTTACTTCGCTCTCCGTGGCATGTGGGAAAATTGCGGGAAGTGTCGTGGCAAGCTGAATCTACGGTGGTGGCAACGTGGCTAAAAAAAAAAAAAAGCTTCGTTTGGGTTCTATTTGACGGATGATCGACTGTTCCTCGGCGGATACTATGCGCAAAAATAAAATGCCACCTTTCAGCTGCAGCATGGAAACCAAGAACGAATTTTTCCTCCATTAGCTACTAGAAATAATAATTTTTAATCTCTCTCGTGATTTTCATTAAATCTATTATTTGTTAATTTACTTTTATTTCTGTTCAATCTCCATCACTTTGAGCACGCAAGGCTAAGTACAGGGGATGTATTTTACAAACGCCCCATGACGAATCAAACCCAGTTAATCGCCGTTGATCAACTTCTATTACGTCAAGATGATAATTAAAAACCGATTGATGTTACCTTCCCCGGTAAACATTTTACATGCAACACGTAACCTTCAGATGAATGTCAAATTCCTTGGAAATTTCTTCATCTGATTTTCGTTACCTAACGTGAGGTTGTCACCCAAGGTCATACAGTTGATCTCTGTCATGTTTTGGTACCGTACAACTTTCACTCTCTTAAGGAAGCATTTTATGGACAAGTCACGGACATGTACACGGCCGACAATGAGGTATCGAGAAGTGGGATCCCACGATACCGCCAGGGGGCCGCGGTGGATTAGCGGTTAGACTACTCGCCTCCCCCCAAGGTAAACCGGGTTCAATCCCCGGCCGGGTCACTACCGGATTTTCGCAATTGGGAATCGTGTCGAACGATGCCGCTGGTCAGCGGGTTTCCTCGGGGATCTCCCGCTTCCCCCGCCCTTGCATTCCGGCGCTGCTCCATTCTCACCTCATTTCACACTCATCAGATCTAAAAGACCTCGTTGATAACAGCCGCCCAAATCTCTGAACTCATCAGCCGCACACGCCAGCAAAATGGCCTCACTGGCCAACAAAATGTTGGTACGCCGTTAGTTCGCCAATCAGCTGCTGGCGACCTATTTTCCAGCTGGTAACCCAGCTAATAGACGAAAGTTTGCAGCATGCAGTGGCTAATCAGAAGTGGCGGCGATTGGATGTCAAAAGGAAGGGGATGAATGTAAGGATTTTTTTGCAGCTTTCTCCATTTTCCTCTATCGCGACGCTGACAATTGAACGAGCAATCGAAAATACTGTCACATTCACAACTACACTCACACCTATAACTAGGGGCAGGTTGTCTGCTGTCACAGTGGAAAGCGACAATTGGACACCGTTCTCCAGCAGTTGTCAAACACCGTGTGGACCAATACATAAAGTCATATAAACTCATGTGTTTTGAATTCTAGCTTGTCTCAAAATGAATCCACGAATTCTTCAGGTCTCTAATAATTACATGTTACGGCTAGGGACACCCGAATTTCGTGAAAAAAATTTCCCTCACATGCTGGATTTCAATACCCTACGAGCGTATCAGCAATTTCCTTTTGCTTATTGGCTCTTTACTAACACGCCATTTTCTTAGTTGATTGACCAATCAGAATTAAGTTACTCCTACTCTGTACGTCTCTGATTCGTGGGTAGACACTTAAGATGGGTAACCTATAGATCAACCAATCACAAAAGTGGATCTCAGCTGAAGTGTCGTGAAATGCAACTGGTCGTGAAATCTGATCGCGAAATTTTCCTTTCCTTAGTTGAAAGCTTGAAATAAAGCCTTGGCCCAATGCGTGGGAGTGTTGCCTCTCTTAGTTGCTTTCTAACTGCTGACGTGGAAGGAAAAGATTACGTTATAATTTTAAAAACTGCCTTTTTTTTCAGAAGCTAAACTGAAATCAAAGGATCCTGGCACTCCACTTCGCCTCTGTGTAAATGTATGCTCTGTGATAGCACGGAGACGCGCGCGCTCCAAGCGGTGAACCAAGCAAGCTGAGCTTCTCGCGCCGCGTCGGCTTGCATTTTGGACAGCCCTGGCCGCTGCCGCGCGCGCCTATTTTCTGTCTCCGTCCGCCGCCAGGGTGTCGGCGGGCCCCGGACTGCCCGAAATCCACCAGCTGTTTGGACGCAGCCGGAGCTAAGTAACGTCCAACGCGTCGACGCCCGCCTGGGGCAGTGCAGGTGGCGGTTTATAGACACGTGGAGGCGCGGTGGAAAAACTTTCCTTCATCGACTCCGAGGCGGCGGCGGACCTGAACGTTGCCGGTCGAAAAATTCGAAGTAAGGTTAATCCTATTCGGGTTAGAAACAAAGCAAGATTTCTTATGGAAGAGTTTGGCATAGAGAAAATTTCCGCCGCAACGTGCGCAGTATTTCAGAGAGGTAAATTAAAATTTAAAATTTTGAGCTACGTGAATAATAAAAAAGAAATATTTTACTTAGTTACGAAGTTATTTTATATTTAACTTAAAGGTATTGCAGTTATCCGGTTTTTTAACGCAGAAAATTGAGAAACTCTGGTGCACATGCAACACTAGCACTTACCTAGTGGCGAAAAATTGTAGTTGCCAAACTAATACCATAGAGCTTCACAACCTGAGTAGGATAAACCTCAGTCGAAGTCATTGGCTGGCTAGCCGGCTCACCGTTCGATTGCGACAGAAAATAGTTCCCTCGCTACATTCACATGTTTTTTAGGTCAAACACATTAACTTAAGTTATTAGATGCGTCATTTAAGTTTATAGGATTACTCTGTGCGCATGCAAGTCTATGTACGTGTGATTGCAGCCTGGAAATATTATAACGTGTTTTTTTTTGTTTCGAAGCAAAAACATAAGATGGCAGACCTGGCAGGACCAGCTGAATTATCACCACGCGTCGGAAAACATAAAAGAGAAAATTTTTTGCAAAGCAGAGAGAGAAAAAAATTTAAATAAATATGCTTGACTAATGTGAAAGCGAAAAATCATTATTTTCACAGCTGATTGCTCATGGAGTCATGAAGAATGTGTTTGTTGGTGACCGGCAATAAAACAAATACCACCGAAGTGCGCGGACAGGCGGTTTGGTACGAGCTGCTACCATGTAATGGATAAAAGTACACGCCCATAACGCAGTACATTACACTTACAAGCACAAGCAATTTTTTTAATATCAAGGTGACGCATTAGTGTACAACTAGCAGGTATTTAAGTGGTTTCCAAACCATCATTTGAATAAAATCACTGTCCCTAAATGCATATGCTGTGTGTAAAAAATGCAATATACTAACTAACTTTCAGGTACGTTAGAAGAGACCAAAACTGGTACGTTTCATGAAATACACCATAGGTCAAAAATTGATAACTGGGTACATTTTGACGTGATTGAGAATGAAAATGAAACCATTACATTTCAATTTAATTGTAATCCTTTACAAAAACTTCTAAACTCTCAACGAATGATCACCTCAAAGTTGCGCCAGGTATTAATCATAACATGACATTTGTAACTACGTCCATAACTGACAACTCACGCATTTAATGGACATGTTTTATTGACTTAATTTTTTTTCCTTACAACGCGCATTTCAAATAATGACTTTGCTTCCTGTGTAACGTGTTCTTTACTTTGGTCAGTGTGAATGAAAAGTTAATTCCTTTTAATCACAGTTAAAGACATACAAATTCCAGCTTTGCAACAAACAATATTTTTGTTAGGAACTGTATTAGCATCACTTTAAAGCTGTTATATTTCACGAACCAATAAAATGTGTTTATAAATTACGTGGCATATGTTTGCAAGGCTATGGAATATAGTTTTAACATCAAATTATGTATCCCGCCAATATAAACAAAATCAAGTACCCACTTTCTTTGAAACGTCCCATATAAATGAGCTCATTTATTTTCAAACAGTAGTAAATATGTGCAGCGCATGCATAAGTCCCCCATAATATGCTATAAAAAATCTGGAGAAAAAAGTTTACAAAGTAAGTATGCTGTTAAAATGCAATGAAAAAAAATGTGGGAAAGGTAAAATGCGGAAATTTTTGTGGTGAATAATATTATACTTTAGTGACTATAACGGTTTATTGGTGACGACTAAATTATTTTGTGATCACCACAAAAACATATTTGTCATGATACCTTTTGTACATGCCACAATATTATGTTTTGTACTACCATCTTTAGAGACCCTGTCACATGATGTAATAATTTGGTAATAAGCTAGGTGTCACAGAAGTATATGTATGACATTTTACCTCCGCTCTTCAGCCATGGCCTGGAGAAGTCTGAACCAATAGTATACATTTAGCACTCGGATAACTTAATTCCGGATGGGCGAGCTGAACAGGAGAATGAGCTCCGATTGTTGCAGCAGCAAATGAGGATATGACCTTTGCTCGAGTAACTACAGTATTGTGAAGTCTAACCTGGCGTCGTTTCGTAACGCTAAATTACAGAGTCCATAATTGTCGTGGATAGCGCTTGCCCGGTAGTAAATCTCTTAAACAGTATGTACAACGTAAAAAATATTTTGTAAATTTTTACTGAGAAATTGTTTGAAATTTTACAAACGTTTGTAACATTACCAAAATTTCTCCTGTAAAATTACTCGTTTGTAAAACCACAAGAGCCGTGTTTGTAATAGACATTGATAAATGTTTCTACTATACTGACATGTGTCCACGAGTTCAAGTAAAATGGCGGACACTCGACAACGTAAAACCACGACATCATATAGCTGTTTGTGCAAAAAANGTCCACGAGTTCAAGTAAAATGGCGGACACTCGACAACGTAAAACCACGACATCATATAGCTGTTTGTGCAAAAAACTAGAGGTGATGTAAGGCGTAGTTGCGTGAAAAAAGAAACGCATTACAAATAATAATAACGTAAAACACTNAAAAAACTAGAGGTGATGTAAGGCGTAGTTGCGTGAAAAAAGAAACGCATTACAAATAATAATAACGTAAAACACTTAAAAATAACTGAAGTAATCCTAATAAAACGGCAATTTTATAAACACGTGACGCTGTTACTCATTAACTGTACATGTTAATGTTTCATATCCACACAGAATTCTTAAAATGAAATACGTGCGTTCTTCTTAACAGAATAGCTTCTCTAATAGTTTTTTTTAGGTATGTACTGCTATGTTCAGTACAAAAATAATAGTGAAGTTCATAAGTCAAGTTGATCGTGTGATTAAAGGTACGGGGTAATAACGCAAGGGGTGTGCATTCTAGTATTCGATCTGACAAACGTTACTTTTTTTTTTCTTTCGTGAATCATGTTTTGAAATAATTTTTCCCATATTCCCTGTCGTTAATTCATCACATTTGTTTTCTAGAAGAAAAAAATAACTTTGTCTTCACTTCTCAATAGTGTACGTTGTACTAAAATCAAATCATTTGTAATATTAAAATATGTGTTTTGCAGATTTTACAAGAAAACAGTTTCCTAAAATTTGTCTCGTAAATGTATTTTTTTTAAATGTACAGTATGTTTTAGAAAAAACTTGTCTGTTAATAAGGATCTCGTCAANTGTCTCGTAAATGTATTTTTTTTAAATGTACAGTATGTTTTAGAAAAAACTTGTCTGTTAATAAGGATCTCGTCAACAGCGTGGTTGATATGCGTGGGAGGGAGCGAATCGTCGTGCTGTGTTGTAGTCCTCGAACTTCGTCGAACAATTAATCAAACGCGTTTCGTTTTTTCTGGCGGCGAGACAAGGATTCTCGTTACGGAACGGAAGATGCGCTCATGATTGTTCCCGAAGAACAAGTTCCTGGAACCGGCAGGCGATGCAGACGTCGGCAGCGACGCCGTCGNTGTCTCGTAAATGTATTTTTTTTAAATGTACAGTATGTTTTAGAAAAAACTTGTCTGTTAATAAGGATCTCGTCAGCAGCGTGGTTGATATGCGTGGGAGGGAGCGAATCGTCGTGCTGTGTTGTAGTCCTCGAACTTCGTCGAACAATTAATCAAACGCGTTTCGTTTTTTCTGGCGGCGAGACAAGGATTCTCGTTACGGAACGGAAAATGCGCTCATGATTGTTCCCGAAGAACAAGTTCCTGGAACCGGCAGGCGATGCAGACGTCGGCAGCGACGCCGTCGNATGCGCTCATGATTGTTCCCGAAGAACAAGTTCCTGGAACCGGCAGGCGATGCAGACGTCGGCAGCGACGCCGTCGCCGCAGAATAGCTCAGGTGTACAGAGGTGAAACGGCGATGCGTTTCCTTGGGCACGGGCTGATTGGCTCCGCAAAGCTTGGAACGGACCTTGAATATACATCGCTCCAAGATTCATTTTTATTTATTTCCGCTTTCGAGGCACAGCGATAAGGGCGACAATAACAAGCGCAACCTGCGCCCCGTCGCCCCTACGTGCAAGGCGCTGAACCTGCATGCTGTGCTTCCGCTGTCACGCTTACCTGGGCAAATCAGATATGTAACAGTGGGATTTTGTTACACGCGATGAAAGTCCATACATTAAACTACGACTGTGAATATTTATTTTTCTTCTACCTATTAAGAAAAATGCGTAGGAAAGCTGTAAAATCGCGATGTTCTTCCATTTTCACGACTTTTTTTTTATTTTTTAGAATAACCTCACTATGATAAAAGCAAACAGATAGGAACAGATAATTTTCTTTTAATCGGTTCTAGTGAAAAGTCGTATTCCCATGGCATTTATTTGCTGAGACACGCGTAAACACGCAGACAGGAAATGTGCAGAAAATATCTCCGGACTGCCAGAACTTAATTGTATCTGATTGGCTACTGCGTGCTGCGGAAGACACTTAGCTGGGCTGCCGGCTGGCAAGTGGTGTAGCCAGGCGCTGATTGGCGAACGCCGTTCCGACGAGTTGCTGGACAGCGACGCCATTTTGGTGGCCCGTGCCGCTGGAGTTCGCGGCATAAGTGGCTGTTTCACCTCTGTATTCTCAGGGACTCTGTGGATAAGAAACGTAAACATTCAGTGGCCGCGGTGGTGTAGTGGTCAGACTACTCGACATCAATTGTACCGGGACACGCCATTCCACTTATGTCAGAGAGTAGATAAGTACACAGAGACAAAAATATGTGGGCGTAGATGTTACTGCCGTATACCTACGTGACCACACTGGGTGATTACACTGGTTGACGGCATTATGCTAGGTCGTCTGACAGAGTTCCAGGAGATTGCTCACTCTACATTTGCACTGTTCTNACACTGGTTGACGGCATTATGCTAGGTCGTCTGACAGAGTTCCAGGAGATTGCTCACTCTACATTTGCACTGTTCTTATTGGCTGAAAGAGTCCTTCAGGCCCTGTCACACAAACGGTCAGAGAATAACAGAAGATATACGAGCGTTCAGCAACTTGCAGTTTAGTCTTCTGTCGCATAGTAATGGGTAAGGCCACTGACTTTTCGCGTAAAAATCGGAGCACACAGTAGACTTCAATACTATATACACACACCTCAGCTGTTGCTATACCGCCATTGGCTGCTGGTGCCATGTACGTCTTTGACCAAGCCACTCAGGACTAAGTAACTCCGACACTGAACCTTCGTGATTCGTGCCCAGACGGTTAACAGTGGCCAGAACATTTTTTAGCCAATCAAAGAAGCTGGTCGACCCTACAGTGCTTTGGACTGTATCTTGTCTCGAAATCTTTTCGCAAAATATCACTGCCCCTAGTAATGGGCGAAGTTCGCAGGTTCCTACCCATTTGGAAAAAAAAAGGAAACGAAGACGTGAAGTAGTGAGATAGAGCCAGAACGCATCGCAACATCTCACCGGCCTGCCGCTGCCGCGGCGTTGAAACCGCTGACACCGATTCGCTCGGAACACGGCTGAAGAAGAAAGTGGGCGCGCCAAGGCGGCTCGGACAGCACGCGAAGTGCTACTTCACGTCTCCGTCTGCGATTCGCTCAAAACGCCTTGAAGACGACGAATGCACAGAGCACGTAAGAACTCCATGTTGCACTGCCGCTACACAATGCCTTAGAAAAGTAGAGTAGAAATATATACTGTACATTAGAATACGGAGAACAACACCCAGGTTGCTGGGAGTCAGGGGTGGGTGGTAGGATCAACCGCGCCACACTCACCCTCCGAGCAGCTTGGCAGTAAAATAAAATAGGGTTTATAATCATAAATTCGCATTTTCTTCACACTTTTTGAATCAAAACTTTGAAAAATCACCCCATGTGTGACGTGATTGGTTGTTTCCTCAATATGCCACGTANCAAAACTTTGAAAAATCACCCCATGTGTGACGTGATTGGTTGTTTCCTCAATATGCCACGTATCACATACGTGTTATACCTGTAATAACCTAAAGTACCTTCTTTTTGGTAAAACTGAACTTTTATTATTTTTTATTTATAAATTATAACTTTTCATTTATAGTCAATAAGAGTAAAAACAGGGAGAAAATATGTGTGTTTGTAATGCCTAGTAAGAAGTAGTTCTTATGCGAAATATTATTAGACTGAGTGCGCACGAATGAGGTGCGTTGCCCCTCTGGTGTGATTTTCTAGACTCGGTTAAGCTTTGTTTGTACGGGGCGGAGGAATATCCTGGAAGTATGACTTCAGCTGGGCTTCATAAAAGTTTGAAGTAACAGTGAATGGAACATACAAAAATAATCAATCGAAGGGTGGTGGTATGCAAAGTAATAAAAACCAAAAGTTAAAGTTACGTGGCCCTAGAGAGACAAAGGAAGGAAATTTATTACAAAATAGATAACACAATGATAAGCTAAAGGAATTACTAACACCCTTCGTTACCCAGAAAGAACATAGGCAGAATATTATCAGAACTGCGATTAATTTTAACATTACTGTCAGCCACAGAGTCGTTGCTAAAATTTCCAATCCATTAAAGAAGCCCGAAGCCAGTTTTACCCGATTAGCGATTCGTACTAACTGTAAAACGAGATTTGTGTTAAAGATTACGAACGTGGAGAGTCATTTGTGAAATAATAATCTGTAAATTATCTCTTTTGAAACCAGTTATAGCTAATTTATTTGTGACGCAACTCACTCGTGGAGTTATATTATGTAACTATGGAATTTAAGAAGAAAAAAAAAGCATTTAATTCCAATAAAAGTCTGCCGTCTTGTTGACTTAAAATTTGCACGACGGTGCCTAGTTAACACGTGCATCAATAGTATAGGACGAGGCTTCTTTTTCTCCACCTAGCGTGTTCGCATACGTTACTGCCAACTGGATGAAACTTTTCTGATTTTTAGCAGTACGCAATTCCTAAGAATGTAAGTGTGCATTTTTCTACTGGAATCATTATTTTTTTCTGGCGTATTACTTTCGAAAATTTTCTTCAGCCGCACTAAAACCACTCTTTTATGATTTGGTAAATAAATGCAGTTTTTCACACCTAACGAATCAATTGTTACAAAAATCGCGAGAAGAGTTTCGTGAAATTGATCTTTCTTAGTTTAGTTTCCTACTTTTGAAATATTATAATTCAGCACGTTCTATATTCTTCTGCTACACGTAAAAATTAGCATTGACACTTACCGAAAGAAAATAATCCATGCGTAAGCCGAACAGTGTCGTTATGTTGTTGAATTATTACGCCAATAATTACTATAATGTGTGTAGATCAAAGAGAAATCGAGTTGAGTTGTCACTTAACTAAACCATATATTTTGAATGAGGGATAAATATACGGCATATTTCCCCCTTAATTCTCTGCTAACAATAATGTAAGCACTGCGTTTATTGGGCACGTTATTTTATATTCATATGTGAGAAAGATTTTGTTTTAAGTTTGTTTTTAGAGGTTTAGAGGTGTCCAAATAAATGTGAACCTATTAAACACTCCTAAACAATTTGACTTCAGTATTCAGAGAGGGCGAGATCAGGCACCATAAAGGTACAAATCACTCGATTGCCACAATCCTTTTTGCATTTCTTAAACAATGAAGCCCGCGCGAGTATTCATACGCCGTAGACAGTAGTGGCATCTAGCGGCGCGTGCGGAACTACGTCGAGTTATTCAAGCCGGGAAGGCAACAAAATGCTGTAAGTTGGCGTTGGAAGTAAACGCCAGTAACCATGTGACACCAAGGAGGCCCGACTTCACAGCACAGATGCTACGTAATCCGTCGTTAATGGCAGCGGGTTCGCCGTGGTAACAAAGCCTCCTAGGCAAGATCAAAAATTTAATAAAAAAAGAACCTATGAAGTATTCACCGATCGCATACAAGGATACTAATCTTCTGTTTTTTCGATTCACAACTGTGGTGTTAATTCTTAATCGCAGCCAACAGAAGCTCACGTAAAACCTGCCCTCATTTCGTTCCGTTTTTCACTATACCTAACCTAAACTCACCCAACAAGCAACTGTCGTACGACGCAACAAGTCTGTCATTCTGGTTGATTACCTTGCTACTGACAATTAAATTCAGAAAAGAAGACTGATACTTGCGCTCACACATGTGAGTTTGTAACACTTTTTGTGTAACTGTTACTGAAAAAATACCTGTTTCCCGCCAAAAATATTTACCGCCACTTCACCCAAATGTTTACTCAAGATATGAAGAAGGTATATCCTTTCCTAAGAAACGGACATCACGCGCCCTACCTATTGTGACCTACAGTGTGTTTAATATAATGAGCCATTTGTCAATTATATTTCGTATACATACGAATACGGGAGTGAAACCACCGCTTATTCCGCGAACTACAGCCGCACACCCCATAAAAACGGTACAACTGTTCAGCAACATTTCGGAAAGCCGTTAGTCAATCAGCGAGCGCATTGTAAATTTAAAATGTCAAAATAATCTTCAAGCAGCTTTGAGGAAGGGAACTTAGGAGGTTGAGATGGGGGAGGGGGTGGCTCTCCTGAACGCTGGCCGCTGTAGGGAAGGGAAACCACGTGACACTACTGGCCTTGTGCATACAAAACTGATAGCATCGCTCTCTTGTACCACTCTGATACTGGTACAACTAAGAAAACTTAGTTTTTTCTTTTTTTCGACAGGTAATATTCACGCGCGGAGCAGCTCACGCGTAACCGTAATCGGCCGCTGTCACTACTGAACGGAACAACCTCTACCCATTCGTGCAGCGGCAACGGACTCTTCCGACTCCCACGACGTGTTTCGGTTTCCTGCACGTTGTTGTCTCGTTTGAGATTCCCCTCTCGCGCACTTGCCAGCGGACAGACCAGTCGACACGGAACGTCTGTCATCACACGGAAGACCAATTAGACGCGAGGCTTGTGTCCCTGAGTCTCACGCAGCCAGTTATTAAATAGGAACGTCCAAGACAAAGGAGCCGGCACGCCATTTCGCTTCTGTATAGTTAGCTAATCTGCGCCGAAGTGCACGGGACAGCCCGCACGACGAGGAACGTTCTCGCACCCTCCGGGGTTCAAACCAGTTGCGGGCGTGCCGGCCGGTATGCGCGAATGGCAAGCAGGTTTCGCACGCAGGCTGGGCCCCAACCTGACTAACGGCCCGGACAAACTGACCTGAATGAAAGCGTTTTTCTTTTTATAGCAGAGCTCCATAACTCTTCCCCCCGGCGTGTTATCTGACCGGGTGCTGGACCTCGTACAAGGAATCCGTGTTACCGACCGGTCGGGTTATCGAGAGGCGTAATGCTGTGACAGTTTTCTTAAAGTCACTTCAGTCATTTCAGCAATTTTCCCGCCTTGCACAACTGAGACGCTTCGAAATGTCCATCTCCATAAAAAAAAGTGCCGTTTTGCTATTGACATTTAACGCTCTACTCTAAATAACAGAAAAATTATACCAATCCTCGATTTCGGTTCGCATAAATTGTGGCGAGGTGCTATATTGGCCTACCGGGTGATTTTTTTACAACATACTTAGGTTATTCCTTATGAAAATAGAAGACAACTCATATGTACCAATTTTTCCCTTATGTGATTACTAGAGACCAGAAGAATTCACGGATTCATTTTGAGATAAGCTAGAATTCAAAACACGTGTGTTTACATAACTTTAGCCATTGGTCCACACTGGTTTTGAAACCTCCTGAAGAACGTTGGCCCAAACGTCGCCTTCTACTGTGACAACAGACCACCAATGTGCAGTTAATATCGGCATATTTGTACGTAAGACTGTAGAGTCTAGCCTGCAGGTCATTGAACTCGCGAATTTTTCAGATCTCTAGGCATTATCAATAAGCCAATTTTCTCCCTGTTTTTTTTNCTGCAGGTCATTGAACTCGCGAATTTTTCAGATCTCTAGGCATTATCAATAAGCCAATTTTCTCCCTGTTTTTTTATTAGTATCAAGCATAGACGAAATATTATAATTTATGCATAAAATGTAAGTAAAAGTTCAATTTAACAAAAAATTACGTAATTTTGTTAACCCTTTCAGACCTAGTGTGCATAATTTGTGTACAATAGGCACATGTAGGTAATTTTTGATCTGTACTGCACACTGCGAAGTTCAATGACCAATGTTCTTAACTGTGGGTAAATGATTCGCAAACCGTTTTGCAGGTGTAATTCATAATTGGTACACATCACCATAGCCCAACATATAGCCTACAGCTCATTGGTTATGCCAACGAAACAAGTGTTCTGTCGACTTAAGTACAGCACGAACCATACATTTTTTTTTTCTACAACCCCTTAAACCGTAAATTAAAGTCGGTCTGAAAGAGGTTAAGTCTTGATAAAATTACACATTCCACATAAACGTTTCTTAATACTTTCTCTCGTTAACTGACAACTGGTTTCCAAACAATTTTTTTTTCTGCAGTGCGTTGTGGTAAATACATGGTGTGTGGGGAGTGCACCCAGGGCAAGGCGACACCCTCCGAGTGACGGTCTTTCCAGCTGGGACCCGTAGGTGACCGTCATCCCCGGGCATGACAGAAATGAGACCCTAGAGTGGAGCGGCTCTGGAATGCAAGGGCGGGGGAAGCGGGAGCACCCCGAGAAAACCCGCCAGCAAGCGGCATCGTCCAGGACGATTCCCGCATGCGAAGATCCGGGAGTGAACCTGCCGGGGATCGAACCCGGTGGGAGGCGAGCGCCCTGGACACTACGCCACCGCGACACCATCGCGAATAACTTCTCGGAGCGAAGTCTAGCGAATGCGTCAAGTGCGCAGGCAGGTGGGGAAGGCTTGTTGTTCCGCGTTGACCAAGATCTCGCGAGCCCCGACGCATCGTTGCGACGGTCCTGTTGGCCGGGTTCTCCGCCGGGCGCGAGGTGAAAGGCGCTCCGTTCGAACGCTGTCGCAACCGAGGTTCGCTGCCAGAACTCCTCGACGCAGACGACACGCCAGGAAGTTCTGCCCGCCGTGCCGGTTGCTTTGTACCTGCGCCCTCCGATACGACGTGCACCGCAAACACTTAGCCGCGGACACGCCTGGATCACGCAGAAG
The DNA here is from genome assembly GCA_002778355.1 of Clitarchus hookeri. Classification (NCBI taxonomy): domain Eukaryota; kingdom Metazoa; phylum Arthropoda; class Insecta; order Phasmatodea; family Phasmatidae; genus Clitarchus; species Clitarchus hookeri. The sequence goes on from NQII01000042.1 coordinate 329,151, forward strand.
CCAGCTGAAAGTCAGGAACGCAATCGTTTTCTTCTCCCCCCTACCCCCCGCGTCTATACCCTTTCTGGGTAATGCGAGGGTATAGGCTGTTCACGGTAAGGTGAGCACTTTTGACGCCCTAGTTACCGTTTCCCTTTGAACCATTATTTATCCTTTTATCGCCACGTTAAATAAACATTGCCGTGTAAGTAATAAGTAGGGGCAGTGATATTTCGCGAAAATATTTCGAGACAAGATACAGTTCAAAGCACTGTAGAGTCGTCCAGATTCTTCGATTGGCTAAAAAGTGTTCTGGCCCGTGTTAACCGTTTGCGCACGAATCACGAAGGTTCAGTGTCGGAGTTACTTGGTCCTGAGTGGCTTGGTCAAAGACGGACACGGCACCAGCAGCCAGTGGAGGTATAACAACTGAGGTGTGTATATACTATTGAAGTATACTGTGTCCTACGATTTTTACGCGACAAGTCACTAGCCCTAGTAATAAGCACAGTGTGCATATTCCACCTGACTCGGAATTTAACGACTAATGCTACAATAAAAAAATGTATATTGACTATTATTCCAAATGCGAGGGTTTTAAAAAGTTTTCAATTTATCGTGAGCAGTGTGTATAAGTATTTCTTTTAGCTAACCATTGTGTTATCTGCCTTGTAACTATCCATCATTTGGCTCTCTCGGGCCAAGTAACTTTAACTTTTTGTTCGTATTACTTTGCATACCATTGTCCTTCGATTGAGTATTGCTGTATATGATTACAAACTATATTTTATTTTCACCGACAGGCTGCTCGGAGGGTGAGTTTGGCGCGGTTGATCCTGTCATGCATACTGACTCTCCCAGCAACCTGGAGGTTATTATAATGTACGGTATATATTTGTACTCTACTTTTATAAGTGGCTCTACAATATGTTATCTGTATCCATTCCCTTCGTTAGGCAACAGCCGGGAGGGGACCTGTTGTCCCCCTTTTCAATCCCTCTTATGTATGTATGTATATATATATATATATATATATATATATATATATATATATACATACACACACAGACACACACATACATACACTATGTTTCAGTCTGGATTCTCGTCATTTAATTTTCGTGTTCCATGTCCCATTGCCAAGTCTGTATATTACCAGTCTCTATTACCCTAGTTCCTTGCTTAGGTTTTTGTTACTCCGTTGTTCATATTCCTTGTACCTAGCCAGATCTGCATCATGTCTTATAATTTCATCAAAGTGGTGGCAAAGCTCATCAGTTGCCTTCCGACGAATCCTTTGNTTCATCAAAGTGGTGGCAAAGCTCATCAGTTGCCTTCCGACGAATCCTTTGAAAGGTCAACGTGTTGCCTACAGAGTAGATAAGTAGACAGAGGCGGAGTAGTCTGGCGGTTTCTTTGACACGGGCGTCGTCGTTATCTGATTGGCCGCACGACGCTCTGGGAACGGGTCTCGCGTCTCATTTGCTAGAGCGCGCTGCGAACGATTCCCTACTGACTGGGCTTCCACTGGGCAAGAAAGTTGCCAGGCGCTGATCGACGAGCGGCTTCCCGACATTTTTCCGGTCAGCGACGCCATTTCGTTGGCAAGTGCGGTCTGGGGTTCGCGGGATAAGCGACTGTTCCACCACTGTCTTTGTAAGTGTTCTGCGTTGTGGCAGGACATGTTTGGGAACCGCTGATATAGCGTACTGCCAAATTGACACACGATAAGTCCAGGCAGGCTCTCTTTTAAGTATAGGCCTACTGAGTCCTGATCCAGATGCGCACCAAGTTGGGGAGAAAAAATTATTTGAAAAAAATGTAAGGTAAAATTTTTAATGTTAGATAATTTACATTCTTTAAATAATTTGTATTTGAATTAAACCATTAAAAATAAAGTTCTTAAACCCGAGGTTTATTAGTTTGGTATTTCAATTACTTGCACGGTAAGATGCATGAGGCAGGCTTAACAATGAGGCTATATCTTGATATTGCCTGTGAGTAACTGCTGAGCAGAAAAAAATGGTTTTAAGCACTTAAAAGTATTAAGAACGTAAAAATGTATCGTCGCTCAAATAAGGAAAGATATATGNAAAAAAATGGTTTTAAGCACTTAAAAGTATTAAGAACGTAAAAATGTATCGTCGCTCAAATAAGGAAAGATATATGTTCTCATGCGTAGGGGATGCGTGTTTTTCGCGAAAAATTTTCCAGGACGAAACACTTTTAGTTCAGAACCACTTTCGTGGTTGGACCATTTTAAAATGCCACGTGTCCTATCTGTNTTCCAGGACGAAACACTTTTAGTTCAGAACCACTTTCGTGGTTGGACCATTTTAAAATGCCACGTGTCCTATCTGTTTGCCTGCGAATCACGGACGGTCAGTGTCGGTTAAACTTAATACCGATTGGCTCACTCATGTAACAACTGTCTTCACACAAAGACAGCTGGTAAATAACCAAAGGGGAGCTCCAAGTATACGAGTAGAATATTGGAATCTTAACCTCGGCGTAAATCTTTCAGCGTAAAACAGGAGGCTCTAACTACAGAATTCGCCTCCGCGTGGTTATTTACTCCGCACGCGGGCCACGGTGCGAGTCAGGAGGAAGACTGGGCGCGTGTCAGAGGTCACGCGGGCAGGCGGGCGGTCAGCTGTCGGCGCCGTGCGACGGGGCGTGGCCGCGCGCCGCGGTCCCTGGACCTCCAACTCCACCGGGTCACCTCCGGCTGCGAGCGCGCGGCGCGGCCTTCGCTTTCCAACGTGCTTGCATCACCGCCGCGTTCCCGCTAAATGTCAAGTGCCCCGCTCGCAAACACAACATTTTTTTCTTTTCCGCTACGCCGGTTGAGGCGCGGCGCGGCGCGGTCGGCGAGCGCAATTACCGCGGAACGAGGAAGTGTTGGCGAACGCCCGCGTGTTGCCGGCCCTGCGCTGCCCCCACCCCCTCCCCCAATCCCTCTTTATCAAAGTCTCTCGCACCATGCGACAACCTTGTCCAAGAATAACTGAGACACTTTCTCATCGCACGCCGCCGCCACGTTAACACGCTGGACTCGCATTCCGGAGAGGGACCGCGGTGGTGGAGCGGTTAGCCTGCTCGCCTCCCGCCAAAGGCGAACAGGGTTCAATCCCCGGCCAGGCCACTGCCGGATTTTCACATCTGGGAATCGTGTTGGACGATGCTGCTCGGGGATTTCCCGTTTCCCCCGCCCTTTCATTCCGGCACCGCTCCATACTCACCTCAATCACACTCGTCGGCTCTCAAGACCTCGCTCTTAAGAACCGCCCAAATCTCTTTACACTCTTACTCACACGGTTCCCCGAACTATTTCCCGCATCTAAGACCGAGAAGCGCGGAAGCGATAAGGGCTACACTGCCACGTTCATCAAGTACGCCATCGCCGCTAAGCGCAAGGCTCTGAACTGGCGTGCAGCGTTCTCATCACGTGCGATGACCGTGTCATTGGTGGGAAGTTTGCAGCAAAGCTCAATGCAGGGCCCTTGAGTATTTTGTACGCATCTGATATGGTTATTTCGAGACACAGCGCTCTGGGGGGAAAATGGTAGTTTTTAGCTATGTCAGAGTCTTCTGAAATGTGGTTTCTAACGTGCGTGACACTTAACAGACATCCTATGAAGTGTGTGTGTTCTTATATTACATCAGCTCATCTGGGCGCACCTTTAATAGCTTCGTCGAAAAACGTGTATTATAAACTCTCTGCATAGCAATTCAATCGCCACCTCGACACCGAAAATAGCTGCAGGTTGGCAGGGCCCTTAAAACGCCCGGCAGTTGAAACAGTCCCTTGTATAAAATGGGTTTAAGATAAAGTGTATTGAAATAAAGCTTTACAGGAACTCTTTTCACGTAAACCGCAAGCGCCTATGGAAGGACGTAGGTTCGCATGTACTGTATTATTCCGCCAAAAATAAAAAAATTCATACGCTCTGTCTAGTACATGGAGTTTTCCATCGGTGGCACTTTTTATGACAGAACTACATCTTCAGAGAGTTTCTAGATTTTATTTCGGAATGCTTAAACCACAAAAAATTTAATTGCATTACGTAATGGCGTGTATGCAGCCAAAGTAGAGTTGTAACACGGAAATACCAGGCGGTAACAAGGTTTTTATCCAAGCAGCTTTCGCTTGAGCTGGTGAATTTTTTTTTTCCCTCGAAGAATCTGAATCAGTCGTGCATGTCTCGCTCTTGGACAGGCTGCAAGCGTTTCAAAACACACGTTTCAANCCCTCGAAGAATCTGAATCAGTCGTGCATGTCTCGCTCTTGGACAGGCTGCAAGCGTTTCAAAACACACGTTTCAAGATGCTGCAGTTCACAGCAATCAGTGTGCGCGATCTCGCGTGTGCCTGGACGCGGACACTGCAACCTGTGAAACGGCGCCTACTGGAAAATGCAGTTCCAGTATCTCCTGCTCTGAAGTCGCCTGCTATCAAGTTGTTTCGAAACCTTCCCGCTAGTAACATGTGACCACAGAGTAAATAAGCACACAGATGCGAAATGGCGTAGCGGTTATTTTGTTGTGTGCGTTCCTATTCGCTGAGGCTCTGGAAGTGGACGTTGTGTCTGGTTGGCTGTGGTCGATTAACAACGCGTCGATAAACCAGAAAGAGGAGGGTCTTTTATAAATCTCACAGAAAACTCTGGTGACTGTTTAATGATAACCGATAAAAAAATTTCACTTCGTTACAAATACGTAGAGACATGAAGAATTCGCGGATTTATTTTGAGACAAGCTAGAATTCAAAACACGTGTGTTTATATAACTTTAGCCATTGGTCCACGCGGGTTTTGACAACTCCTTAAGAACGCTGGCCCAATCGTCGTCTTCCACTGTGACAACACACAACCAATGTGCAGTTAATATCGGTATATTTTTTACAGAAGACAATAGAGTCTAGCCTGCAGGTCATTGAACTCGCGGATTTTTCAGGTCTCTGAAATACGTAACCAGAGAGTAGAAAAGTACACAGAGGCGAAATGGCGGGTGGCGGTTTTTTTGATGGCCGCGTACCCGTTCTCTGATTGGCTGCACGATCTGGGAACGGGTCTTGAGTGTGATTGGCTACTGCGTACCGCGAGTTACTTCCCTATATCGGTCGAAGTGCCGGTTGGCAAGTAGCTTACCCGGCGCTGATTGGCGAACGGCGTTCCGATGTGTCGCTGGCTAGTGACGCCATGTTGGTGGCGTGTGCTGCCGGAATTCTCTGTACAAGCAGTTGTTTCTCCTCTGTATTCCTAACTATAGTATATTTGCGGTTTCTCCCCACTTTTTGAGTCATAATTATGAAAAATCACACCATGCATGTCGTGTTTGGTTGTTTCCTGAACATGGCATATCACAAGCGTTTTAAACTGGTGTTAGTGTAAAAGTGCCTTATTTTGGGTTATATTAAACCTTTAATTATATTTTATCTATCAAATATAACATTTCAATTATAATCAATATGTATTAATTAAAACCGAGAGAAAATAGGCGTGTTGGTAATGCCTAGTAATAAATAGTTATTATGGAAAATATTATTAAGCTGAGTGCGCATGAATGCGGAGCGTTGTCCTTTTGGTGTAATTTACTAGACTCGGTTAAGCTTTGTTTGCACGAGGTGGAGGAATATCCTGGAAGTAGAACTTCAGCAGAGCTTCAGTAAAGTTGGAAGTAATCGCGAATTGTCTGTACTCTGCGTCTATAAAAAAAAAAGTTAATTTTTACAAATGGCGGAAGCTTACAGGGTGTGCATGCAAGTAGGTGCTAAGTAGGGCTTTCAAAAGTGCTCAATAACCCTTAACGGCGTACAACAGCTGCTACCTCGGACTGGAGAGAGTTTAGTGTGGGAACCCGCTCGCCTCGTGCATTCCGTTCGCTTAGTCGCACCGCGGGTCAAGTCGTGCGGAACGACACGCGGTGCGGAGAACTGCCGTTGGCCGCGCCACCTCTGTCCGACAAGGCTCCGCGACATTTTGTCTGTCTCATATAAGTTGGCGAGATTTTGACAGTCAGCGAGTGGCAGCTTGACGTATATGTAACAAACAACGTGTCATTTACAAAATCCTGTATCAGCTGATGCATGAACGAATGAAAATTAATATAACGTTGGATATTCGGACTGAACTGCCGACGCGCATCAAACAAGCAGAAAATATGCGGATAAGAAAGAGTTCCCGGATTAATTAATACGTTTTATTTTACGTGTTCACAAACCAGCTGTTATTAGTGTTACAAACTAAACTTCGTGCTAAANGTTTTATTTTACGTGTTCACAAACCAGCTGTTATTAGTGTTACAAACTAAACTTCGTGCTAAAGTAGTAATTTATTAAATGCAACTTCAAACATTGGAAGATATTTTTATGTCGTACCGCTGCTCTCCACACCTTCCATACATGCTTGAAATTAATTCCAAAAGCCTACAGAAATATCGGAGGGTACAGTTGAATAATTTTTTCAAATAATTTGACGAAATATATTTCAAACTCGTGTCGTTTTGAGCCAGTAAAAGAAGAAAAGTGAACTTTTAGAAAGACGGAATCAAGAGGCAGGCCAAAGTGCTGCTACCTATTGAGGTACATGCTCGGCTCACAACTTGCCCTACCACGCCATCTGTTACAACACACCATTCGACTCTACCTGTTCAGATCCCGAATTACAACCAGCCAGAAACAAAATATAGTTTTCTTGTTTAAAATAACAAATTTACGAACATATACCAATGGTTTTACTTGTCCTTGAGCTCTGTATAATATTTTAAGTATCATTTGTATTTCCGTGTACAGCAGTATTGATTTCTAGTAATTGCTATTGGGCCGGTAATCGTTTTCGTTACGCTAACGTCCATTATTCGCAAAGTTCTCCCGCAAACCAATATTGCCTTTCTCATAAAACTTGTTACACTGATATTTAAGTTTTACGTTTACTTCGGCAAGCAATAGGCACCGGATAACACGTATGGGCTTGGATAATATTTATGAGGGAAAAAAACATCGCCTGAGCAATAAACACGTGACCGAACCTTCCACAGACGCAATAGCCAATCAGGCACGAGGTAAGCTCTGTGAGTATAACGCGTTATTCGAGCGTGGGAAAAGGAAAAACGAGCATGGCGATAATAGAGTGTAGTAGCAAATAAGTAAAATATGAAATCCACTCTGGACTTTCTCCATTGCCGAAGCTGATCAAGAGTCAAGCAACCAAGGGTGAAAAAGATTTCAAGTAAAAAAAGTTATTTTTATTTAAACTTTTTCGTTCGCGATTCTTTTAAACTCCTTTTTTTTTACTCGCGATCAGCTTCGGTAATGGTGAAAGTGTAACAAATTTCTGAGTTTAATTCAAATAAAGCTTTGCCACATTTCAAAATAACAAGCAGCCGTTAATGTAATGTTCTGGTCTTCACAGGCATGACAGGCGCCTGAACTGTATTGCAATGTGTTGGAATTTTTTTAAATTTTTTTTTTTACGAAACTATTAAACGTGCTCCCAGTATGTTTACCTACGAAAACACATGATACCCCAGACGAGGAAGGAATGTTACTTCAAAGTTACCACGCATGCTGTAAATACTATTTTCGAGCTCTCTGATATATGCAGTTAAAAGGGCTTTTACAGACTGCCGTGTCTTTTTAACGTACTAGCCTCTGACACGAGCCAAAATACGACAGGATCCTGCATTGAACTTCGCTACGGACTTTTCATCAACCAAAATTATAATGTCACAGCTGAAAGTCCCGTAGTTACACGCAGCACTACGAGAACACCGCACGCCAGTTCAGAGCCCTGCGCGTAGCGGCGATGGCGCTCTTGCAGCGCGTNTGTCACAGCTGAAAGTCCCGTAGTTACACGCATCACTACGAGAACACCGCACGCCAGTTCAGAGCCCTGCGCGTAGCGGCGATGGCGCTCTTGCAGCGCGTGCCAGGGTAACCCTTATAGCTAGGAGCAGTGATATTTCGCGAAAAGATTTCGAGACAAGATACAGTCCAAAGCACTGTAGGGTCGTCCAGCTTCTTTGATTGGGTAAAAAAATGTTCTGGCCTGTGTTAGCCGTTTGCTCTCGAATCACGAAGTTTCAGTGTCGGAGTTACTTAGTCCTGAGTGGCTTGGTCAAAGACGGACACGGCACCAGCACCCAATGGAGGTGTAACAACAGCTGAGGTGTGTATATACTATTGAGGTCTACTGTGTGCTCCGATTTTTACGCGAAAAGTCACTGGCCCTACTAATAACATATTTAGTTTAACATAGCAAATTTATAATTTCTTAAAAATTTTAAAAATACAACTGGTAGTAAATCTGAAATTGTTCTTCGAAATTGTTCTCCAACGTGAGAGAGCGCAGACACTCTCTCGGAGTTGTGAGTGAGTTGAGAGATTTGGGCGACTCTGAAAAGCGAGGTATGGAGAGCCGATGAGGGTGGAGTGAGGTGAGGATGGAGCGGCGCTGGAATGCAAGGTGCGGAGGAAGCGGTAGATCCCCGACAAAACCCGCCGACCAGCGGCATCGTCCGGCGCGATTCCCACACGCGAAAGTCCAGGAGCGACCCGGCCGGGGATCGAACCCGGTTCACCTTGGTGAGAGGCGAGCAGGCTATCCACTCGACCACCGCGGCCCCCTCGTCGTTGTATAACGCGGCGTCAGCTGGCGCGCCTGTCTGGAGCAGGCGTGCCAACGCAAGCAAGCGCCGCCGAACCCCGCTGCCATGGCACGCGTTACTTAACGAGTTTCACAAGCGATTGCGTAATGTCGCTCGGCGCGGGCCGATTGGCGAGCTGGTCAGCAAGTGTGTTCGTTAAGAAGGGGAGGGGAAGGGGGTGTAGGTAAGTAGTTTCGCTAAACGTCTCGTCGACGGCGAGGTCATCAGAGACGCAATAAGTTGCTCAGGGAATACGAATCGGGAAAGTAATGGGAAGGAATCGGCCATGGCCTTTGTTAAGAACCGTACCCGGCATTCACCTGCAGCGATTTCGGGATACCACGGAAAACCGAAATCAGGATTTCCAGACCGTGATTCGAACCGCGGTCCTCCCGAATGCGATTCCATGGTTTAACCACTGCGCCAACTCTCTCGGTGAGGGGGGTGTATACGTGGGCGTTGGCGTCTAAAACTGTCCAGTTATTCTCAACATCGCAGTTGGAAGTACGGGTCACCTTGATTTATATTGTCTATTCGCGATTTCTTCACACTTTGTGAATCAAACCTTCGAGAAATCACCCCATTCACGACATGTTTGGTTCTTTCCTAAATATGCCATGTATCACAGGCGTTTTATACTTTTTCAACATATAGTACCTTATTTTTTGACAATTTTAATTTTAATTTATATTTTATGTATAAATTATAATATTTGATTTATAATTAATATGAATAAAACAGCGAGAAAACAGGTGTGTTGGTAATGCCTAGCAAGAAATAGTTATTACGGAAAATAGTATGACTCTAAGTGCGTTGTCCCGTTGGTGTAGTTTTNATCGAATGCGGTGCGTTGTCCCGTTGGTGTAGTTTTCTAGACTCGAATAAGTTTTGTTTGCATGAGGCGGAGGAATATGCTGGAAGTGGATCGTAAGCAGGGCTTCAGAAGAGTAGGATGTAACTGTGAATGGAGTGTAGGCGCTGCCAACTTTGGGGGAGCAGCGTCGCTTCCCGCTCGTCCCGCTTTTCCTGCTGTTTCCGCACTTCCCCCAAGGGCACAGAATACTGAAGAATACAGAAGTTTAACACTTTGTGAACCATGGCAGAGTCTAACTCGGACAACGTTTGTATGACGACTTCTCTGCTCTTGAAGAATACGCGCTCGAATGTGCTTTTTATTTTTTATTTTTTTTTATGATCACTACGATAATGGACACTACGAAATATCACTCGTGATCTTCGTGAATAATAACGTTAATTTGGTTTAGTAAGTCAAAATGAACAGGATGATCTATATATCGTGAAAGACATGACACGTATCTGTGATTGGGACAAAGTCAGCTCGCTTTCTCATTGGCTGTTAGTCAAGCCAGAAATGTAACTTTGAAGTACGGTGATCATGCCCGGTGTAATTTGGACCAATGGGACGCTGGTAAGTGGAAATGAAGGAACGAATAGTTGTGGTGCTCTTGTAGTGGAATGTATATGCGACTTGCTTCTAGCATGCCTTGGCGGCAAGTAAATATGGGCGGAACATAACAGTTTTAACAGTCGCGGCGTGACGGTTCTTCTGATGTGGGCATAGCCATTTACCGATTTACACGATCGGCAGCTACAGGCTGCAAAACTCCTCTCTCATTGGCTGGGACGCCAGCTAGCGAGTCAGTTGCTTGGCGTTGATTGGCGAGCGGCTCTCTGGAACGTTGCAGGCCAGCGACGCCATTTTGCCGACGTCTGCGGCTCGAGTCCGCTGTCTAAGTGCCCGTTTCCTTTCTGTATTCTTACGTATTCTGTGCCGGGATGCCGTTCGCCAATCGTCGCCTGTTGACTCCTTGCCAGCTTGAAGCTCAGCCAATAGCGAGACTTTCACAGCACGTAGTAGCCAATCGGACCCAAATCGAAAAAAAAAGAAAAGAAAAAGATATAGAAAAAGTTTTTTTCCCCAATAAACCACTTCTAAAGTAAATCTTTGTTCGCTGTTGGGTGGCCAAGGCCGTATTACAATCGCAAAAGCTTTCCCGCTTTCTTCAGAGTACGAGAATTGTTTAGGTTTTTTTCTTTTTTCGTGTTCTTTCTGATTATTTTAATGGTGAACGGATAAAACACATCACAATCAACGTTATTTTTCCACGTTCAATTAGTAATAGCTCACGCAGGACCGACGAGTGTTTTTTGTTTCAAAATGAGATAATTCGGGAAGGCGTTTGTAGTCCATTAGATGCACTCTTTACTTTCGTGATTTTCTGTTGCACTGATAAATGTTGTTGGAAAATTTACCTGCTGGACACTGGTAAGCAAAGATCATCGCATGAGAAAATAGAAAAATCTCTGGCTGCCCGTAAATTGGCCTATAAAATTTGGCAAACTTGTTTTCAGCCGAAGCCTAATAGAGTGCGAGGTGGTGTAGTGGTAAAATCTTCGACTCACATTCGGGAAGACCTGGGATCGATTCGTGGTCAGGCCATATTTCATTCGGTTTTCCATTGTTTATCAAAATATCGGGATGTTTTTTTACTGCAGACCATGGTCGATTCCTTCCCCCTCTCTTGCATGTCTGAGCAACTTGCTCCGTCTGTAATGACCTGGCTGACGAAGAGACGTTAAGCCCTACCTACCTACCTATCTACCTACCTACCTACCTATCTACCTATCTACCCACCTACCTACCTATCTATCTACCTATCTACCTACCTATCTAGCTATCTACATATCTACCTACCTACCTATCTACCTACCTATATACCTACCTACATATCTACCTACCTACCTATCTAGCTACCTACCTATCTACCTATCAACCTACCTACCTACCTATCTACCTATCTACATATCTACCTACCTACCTACCTACCTATCTACCTATCTACCTATCTACCCACCTACCTACCTACCTATCTACCTATCTACCTACCTATCTAGCTATCTACATATCTACCTACCTACCTATCTACCTACCTATATACCTACCTACATATCTACCTACCTACCTATCTAGCTACCTACCTATCTACCTATCAACCTACCTACCTACCTATCTACCTATCTACATATCTACCTACCTACCTACCTACCTACCTATCTACCTATCTACCTACCTATCTAGCTATCTACATATTTACCTACCTACCTACATATCTACCTACCTACCTATCTAGCTACCTACCTATCTACCTATCTACCTACCTACCTATCTACATATCTAACTACCTACCTATCTACCTACCTACCTATCTACCTACCTATCTACCTATCTACCTACCTATCTATCTATCTACATATCTACCTACCTACCTATCTACCTACCTATATACCTACCTACATATCTACCTACCTACCTATCTAGCTACCTACCTATCTACCTATCAACCTACCTACCTACCTATCTACCTATCTACATATCTACCTACCTACCTACCTACCTACCTATCTACCTATCTACCTACCTATCTAGCTATCTACATATCTACCTACCTACCTATCTACCTACCTATATACCTACCTACATATCTACCTACCTACCTATCTAGCTACCTACCTATCTGACTACCTACCTACCTATCTACCTACCTACCTATCTACCTACCTACCTATCTACCTACCTACCTATCTACCTACCTACCTATCTAGCTACCTACCTACCTATCTACCTATCTACCTACCTATCTACCTATCTACCTACCTACCTATCTACATATCTACCTACCTATCTACCTACATATCTACCTACCTATCTACCTATCTACCTACCTACCTATCTCCATATCTACCTACCTATCTACCTATCTACCTACCTACCTACCTATCTAACTACCTACCTATCTACCTATCCATCTACCCTCATTATCCGCGCACTACGAGCGGACAGTCAAAACAGGGAATGAAAGTGTTAACTTAAGATTCTCGTATCTTCGTTAAAAAGCATGATAAATGTTACTTTCCAAATGATTTGGAATTTTAATGATGTCGTGTCACGAAACCTTAAAATTTCCTTGAAATCTAAAAAAGAATTTTTTGGCTCTATAAAGCCATAGCGTAATGAGCCCCAATGTTAACTTAATTTATATTTCTTCGGACCGCGGTTGGCGCATGAGTAAAGAGCTTGTGTCGCACCAAGGCGAGCCAGGTTCGATACCCGGATTTTCGCACGTTGAAATCGTGCCGGGCGATGCCGCGGGTCAGGGAGTTTCTATGTTAAGACATCTTGCTAATTGTTTGTTTAATTTTTTTTTCTAAAATGTAATATTATATTTAATAAATAATAAAAAATATATTTTTTTCAAAAATAATATTATATAGCCATATTTTCTGAGAAAATCGTGTCAAAATGTTTTTTGCTCGAAATAGTTACCTTTAAATTTGACCCAATAAGAAATAATTTCGTTTAACATTGATTCCCCATTTGAAGTTCGCGGATGCCGACTTGGCAGGCAGGGCCGTTAAGACCACTCTGTTAAGGGCGATCAATCCTCCAATCTTCTTTTAAATAATTTTCGCAAAAACCTTCTTTGTAGATTTCGTATTGAATTTTATGGAACGACATGACATATGACATTCCTTTGTACTTTTTGTGAAGTTAGTATTGCATGACTGCTGTGGTTAGTTTGAATGCTGTAGTTGCCCACAAAAAAAAATCACACACTCCTTACTAGCTGTTACTAGTTCAGAATTAATAAAGGTACCGAAAACATAACAAGTTGATAAAGCTTGAAAAACTATTGTTTATGCAGTGTCGTGCAAAAAATTTCGCTAGAACAACTTAAATATAAAAATTATTGCGAAATATGGATAAATCCAATAGGGCAGGGACTGATACCCCATAGCCCATTTGGACCTAGAGTACACAATTGTGTACATTAATCTTACCTGCCGATAATTGATTCGCAAACCGTCTTACTGATCTAGGTCATAAATGGTTCATATAACTGTTAGCCGATCATATAACCTACAGCTCATTGGCTGTGACAACAAACCAGGTGTTGCGGCGACCTAAGTACAGCGCGCATCATAAAAGGTTTTGTTTGCAACGCCTGAAACCGTAAATTAAAGTGGGTCTGAAATGGTTAAGAGCCACCCGAAGCTGTGCGCGCATTTTCTTGTGACTTCAACGTGAATCGGCATTTAGGATTCTTTATGCTCGTAGGAGCTGCTGGGCGCGGCGGCGGCGCTGCCGCCTGGCGGACGGAGGTGGAAACGAGGCGGGCGTCCTTCGCCGCTCCAGACGGGTTTCCCTCTCTACCCCCTACCACGTGCGACTGTCGTTTTTTTTTCTCTACTCGTCCCGTCGCCGCTCGCAGGTACAGTTACAACGCGAGCGGCCCGCTTCGCAACAGCTGCGCAGGCGCAACGGAGACGCCCGTGAGGCCGGCGTTCGGCGAGTGCACCGGCTCTCGGCCGCGTTCCATTCCGCGCGCCTAAGGCCCGGTTTCACCTCTTTTGACAAATTTCTTCGTTCTCGTGGGGACGCGGTGACTGAGCGGTTAGCCTGCTCTCCCCCCACCCCTACCCAACAAGGTGGAACGGGTTCAATCCCCGGGCCGGGCTACCCCCGGATTTTCTCACGTGCGAATCGTGCCGGACGATCCCGCTGGTCGGCGGGTTTTCTCGGGTGTCTCCCGTTTCCCCCGCCGCTTCATTTCGGCGCTGCTCCATGCTCACCTCAGTCACCCTCATCGGCTCTCAAAACCTCGCTGTTAACATGAGTCCACTGCGACGAATTCTCTGTGAAATCGTTGTTTGCGCGTATTCGCGCATCTCGGTAAACGAACTTTTTGGAAATTCGGCTTTTTACTAGAAATATAAAAAACAATTATCTATGCCTATATCTTTTTACTTTCATCATACTAAGTATATTCATGGAGAAAAAATAGATGAAAATTGTCAAATATCGTTAACCTCTGACAAAGTTACTAACATTATATTCTGTTGTAAAATTAATGTTTTTACAATTATTAAAAAAATAATACATGAACCAATTTAAAGGTTTTAACAATGTTGTTTAATATTGTAAAGTTATACCGCAGTCCTGCTAAATATCAGTTTTAATGGCAGCAAAATCCAGTTCACGATTTTAATTATTTTTCTGATACTATATGGAGGCATTAGGCCTGGATGAAATGTAAATCTGTCAATTTGCGATGAACAAGACAACTTTAAACTGCCACAGTGATTACGCAATCCAAGTTTTGTTTGTAACATGACGTGATGTAGAAATAAATCGGCGACGGGTAAAATACAGAGAAGAAATGAGAGTTCTCAAATGAACCCTCAAACAAATGCTGTATTTATTCTGAATGGTATGCAGAATCCTTTTCATTTTACTCAAGTAACACGCCCCTTCTCATGGTAAAAACATTATATTCTCCCAAGTCTTCGGTATAAAAAATACCGAGATATTTCATGTTTGTCTTTATACGATTACTTTAATAAACAGGCTTTCTTGGCTACGGCAACATCCAAGCCGTTAAGATATTATGCTGATATGAAAAAAAAACCTTTTTGATAGAGAAAATATAAAAATTTAAAATAAAAAAAGCTCATGCACATTGATATACAATATGAACTAGTTACCTTAAAAAACCTAATGGGTGGTTATGATACTTTACTCAATAAAGAGCAGCACTGTTTCTTGGTAACCGATATTTTCTTCGAATTGTTTGTAGGCAAACTGGTTTTCTTACGCCATTTATTTCGTCTGTAGGTAGCCAGTGAAATAGTACACCCTTTTCAGCTCGGGTATTACACCCATAAGCACAAAAACTCTGCATAGTTACCCATTTTGATGCGCAAGACGTGTTTTTTCCGATTACAACTCCATTATACAGAGTGACTCAGTTGGGGACAAGATGGCGTCGTGCTACGTCTCAGCCAATCACCGCGCGCTATTGCCGGCATCCGCTCGGACAATCAATGGCCATACTCTCATATATACAGAGCTCTAGTCCGTATCGCTGTGCCTCGAAAGCTAAGAAAAAAAACTCCGGCCATGTACTCTCAAGAGGAACATTCCTCCGTGTTGGATTATTGGTATGTATACCTTGTTCATATCATTAAAAAAGTAAATTCCCAAAGTACCCTAACACCCAACTAGCTATCGACCTTTCAATGCAGTACAGACAAGACAAGGGAACTACGAACTCGTAATTACGTCATAATTTTAATTCTGCCTAAATTTGGCGAAATCAGTAACAAGTTCGTAGTTCAGTCGTTATGTATGTACTGCTGAGTAGGGTCAGTAGCTAATTGGGTACAGGGGAACTTATAGTATTTTCTTTTTTAAAAAACAAAAACAAGCTAGAAACCCCAAGAATGCAATATGGCGGGGGGAAGTTTCCCCTAGTGCAGCTCCTTAAGGCTGTCCACGGTAAACTGAACACTTCTCAAAGCCCTGCTTAACATCTACTTGTATGCACATTGTGTATTCTTTCGCCATAGAAAAAATCAGTATTGCCATGGACCTCGTTACTTTATTCACGCATCAGTAAATTGAAACTGTGAAGTTATTAACAGCAAATATTTCTACAAATTGTTTTCATTCTCGCGCTTATATGAATTTAAAAAAACATAATGTAAAAAAGATAATTTATGCATACACAAAAGTTTACCTAACACTTTTAGTTTAACGTTAATACACGGGAATAGTTTCCCTCCGACGTTATTAATTCTTGGCTCACGACAGCAAGCGTGTCTGTTAAAACGTATGCAGTTAGTGGCAGTGGCATTTCTTCAAACGTTGATTACAAAAGTGCTCAATCAGCCGTGAAAAGCTTATATAAAACTCGTTCGATGTCATTCCGTTGTTAAATGAATTCCTGAGAGCACAAGGAACGTAACAAGAACCGGGCACATGTTTCGTCACCTGCCGGAAATAAAGACGGAGACTGCAACAACGCACGTAAACGAACTTCGCACACCTTAACCTTTCTTTGCGTATCATAACGTACGATGCATACGTAGAATAGTTTAATCACGCCGAGATCCA
The DNA here is from genome assembly GCA_002778355.1 of Clitarchus hookeri. Taxonomy (NCBI): domain Eukaryota; kingdom Metazoa; phylum Arthropoda; class Insecta; order Phasmatodea; family Phasmatidae; genus Clitarchus; species Clitarchus hookeri. The sequence goes on from NQII01000042.1 coordinate 345,750, forward strand.
CACAACAAAATGGCGGCACGGACGTGACGTACGTCAGCGCAAGAAGCATTTGTGTTCCAGACCACGTGCATTTGACGTGCGAGGTTGGCTTGAACTAGAACGACGTAAGATGCGCACAGATGCGCCTCTAGGCAGGAAACGGAACCACTCGTTTGCGCATTTCGCGCGCACTGCAGAGGTAACGGAACGCGAGCAAGTCG
>NQII01000042.1:345983-371681 GCA_002778355.1 Clitarchus hookeri
CTTTGCGTCTGGCCTGATCGCGGGTTGGGAGCGCTCTCCACGCCACTTCTGCGGTTTAGCGCCTGACTCGCGTTCGCGAAGGTCACTGCGTCGACTCCCTCCCGCTGCACGAGGTCTCAGGATATGCCGAAGAGCACGCGAGTGAAACGACCGCGCGCTCCAGCAAAATGGCGTCATTGGCCAGCAACGACATGTCGGAACGTCGTTCGCCAGGTTACCGGTTCGTCGCTTACTCGGCACACCGTACAAACGATTCCTTCGCTGCAACACGTAATTTGTTTGGGGGGCAGCGGTGGCGCAGTGTCCAGGGCGCTCGCCTCCCACCGCGGCGATCCGGGCTCGATCCCCGGCGGGTTCACTCCCGGATCCTCGCATGTGGGAATCGTGCTGGACGATGCCGCTTGCCGGCGGGTTTTCTCGGGGTACTCCCGCTTCGCCCGCCCTTGCATTCCAGCGCCGCTCCATTCTAGGGCTTCATTTCTGTCATGCCCGGGGATGACGGTCACCTACGGGTCCCAGCTGGAAAGACCGTCACTAGGTGGGTGTCGCCTTGCCCTGGGCGCACTCCCCACACGCCATTATTATTATTATTATTATTATTATCACATAATTTGTTGCCGCAAAGAAAAATTTGTTTAAATATGAACCACTGCAAAGTCAGTTTTGCCACAAGCATAATTTTTATTTGATCTATGGATAGTGATGACCATGATGACCTTGCTTTGTCGTTCCAGTTGTTCAGCAGATATTTTTGTGGCGTTGCCAGTTGCACTGAAGAGAAAAGTTGTGCTCTGAAAATCAACTGTAATTTTGTAAATAAAAGAGAAGTAACAAATCTCTCAAAATTGCATTCAGTTAAAAAAATTTGTTTTAAATATGGTGGCTTCGACACTCGAACCCGAGCCTCCAGAGGAAAACCACTTCGTGATACTGCGTTCAGGCTACTTTTGACAGGTATTTTATGTGAGGTAGTAACGTGGGCCAGAATATAATACCACCAATTGGGAACAATTGAGGTTTGTGATTTGAAGAATCACTGCAATTCACAATGACATTAAACGTCTGCAGGAGGACTGCACATTTGCTCAGCTACGTAAGATGCCTATTGTTTTATGAATATTTACGTCGGGATAACAGTTGCGCACTGAAAACTACAGTGTATGACAGAAAACCTCCAATATCGCTAAAAGGTTATCTCTGGTACGAAGTAATATTTCTTTACTGTGAAAAAAAAACCGCTCATAGAATGTTTATTTCTTTGCCGTGAAGGAAGATAGCATTGCCATAAAACCAAAACAAATAAATATACCATTTATTAACAGGAAACCTATGTTTCTGTAACATCCTCTTTGTATTAAGGCTGCATTGTGTTGACGTAAACAAAGCAGCCTCAACAAATAGTTTTCTTTGCGTACAAACTTTTTGTGTGGATTATTTTAGACTGCAGCCGGCAGCCCAGCAAATACACTTGGAAACATGTGCCTGAAAACTTTCCTATATTCTTTTCAAGTAGTTCCCAAGCAATATTTTTTAATAAATGAACTGTTGTTTGATGAATACTTATATGTCAAGCAGTAGCCCACTGCATTAGTTTGCGTCGTAATTTTTTTCATTTGTACAACTTACTTACTAATTATTACAATTGGTACAGCAAAACAAAAAACAATTGGATTTGACATCGTTATTCAAAAAAATATAAATTTTAAATGTTTTATTCCAGGAAAATGTCATCACATACAGTGCGCACAAGCTGAACGATGTTTGGTACAATTATAAAATAGTTAATTTTTTTTATATGAGACGCTGTAAGGCGGGCTCCATGTGCCGTGGCCACGTGATGAACAGCTCGCGCGCCGTACAGTCCCGCACAAATAACTGTCCATGCGGTGCATAAACAAACCCCCAAGAAAAAATTCTCTCCTTTTTCAATTAAGTTTCACTTTTCCCGTTGTCGGGAAATTTACGTTAAACATTTACTGCGTGTTTCTAGAGGTTTTTTTTTTATCATTCTTGTAATCACACGACCGTAAAAACTTCAACGGATGATTACCGCAATAAAACGGCAGGCACGTCGACGTTCGTCACAGTCGTATTGTCACAGCTGCGTTCAATCGTTAGTTTCGTCGAGTAATTTTAAACTTGAGTGTTTTTTTTTATTGCGCCTTGCGTGAATTACCTAACCGGCTGCAGAAAAAATAAAAATAAAGCCCTCGTTTAAACCTGACAAGCAGTAATCAAGAGTTTTCCTGTTTTGCCCGAAAGGCTTAACAAACAAACGAGTAAGCGACGGTCTTTCTAGTCAAATATCGGTTGGTTTTACTATTTTTTCCGTATATGTAACTGATGTCGATGCAGTTGAGTGACTACGATTACAAACGTTCTGTACGCCAATACGAAAGAATAAAAAGTTTAAAATTTGAATTATTATGGTTATTTAGTGTGTTGTGTATTTATTTAAACAATATTTAATGAATTTGTAGGAATTTTACAGTTTGGGTATATTTGAATATGAGTCATAACACTCCTCGTTTTAAATTGGATACAATTTCATACATGAGAACGCCAGTAAAGCAAAAGTTTTTTACTTGAAACATATAGTATTATAGGGTTGTAGATAAATATGCAATGGAGCGCTTAGATTTTATCCCCCCTTAAAAGTGAATAATAAAACAAAATGACCTCGACGATGTGCACGTCGTTCTATGCGTTTTTGATCAACTCCCCGACATAAAAATGGGGGTTTAAAGTTACCAAAATAAAAAAAAACCTAATTGCAGCGTAATTTTCTGTAGTCTGTGAAGAGAAAAACACGATAAACAGGTGCCACTTGAAAACACTACAGAAGCCCAACGCCACTTGCGGCATATATCGCATTCTTTCATTCCCTGCTAATTAAAGTTTTTCGATATATATTTTTTTTAATGCCATTACGATGTTTGGCTATTTGCCCTGCTCTGCAGTACATTTATGAAATTTGAACTACCGAGGAAAAGTTTCGCCACAAACAGCATATTATAAACTTGAAAATAACAATACGTCCCTGTCTTTTAACGAACTATCAAATAACACGTAGTGAATTTAAGTACAGGAAATATTAAACGATTTGTAAAACGTAAGTTTGCTTAAGTCAGTAATTCCAAACAACTACTCTGAACTTGAAATTATGACAAAAAAAGTAAGAATTTCTGCGTAAGAGGTGAAGTCGAATCTATAATAAAGTAATTCCTTCTCAATGCATCCATTTTAAAAATGACTGTTTCGAATGAAAATAAATATGCAACGCGACATTCTCAGGGAATACTGTCACCTTCAGAAATTAAATAAATCTATATATATATATATATATATATATATATATATATATATTAATTTGAAATTTTATGTGTAAGCTGTAAATTTTAATGTTAAACATAAATTTGGCTAGATTTCCTAACGTACCAGTACTCCTTAATAAATGTCACTTACAATACTTTTTTTTTAAACGGTTATCTTCAAAATTGATGCACTGAGTAGAAATTTCTTTATTGCTTCCCCATTTAAATGTGAATCTGCAGTTGCAGACTTGGTCAGCGGGCCCTTTGAGGGCACTGACCAACAAAAAGCTCATTATATTTTTACAAAATACCACCCAAATAGTAAATCGCATGGTTTTTACTTCATGGCGTATGGAAATAGAAATTTCAGTGTTTTTGAGATGTACGATTGAAATAAAGAAAAATATTTACAAAAAATTTAACAAGGGTGACTGGAAGATCACATTCTAATTCAATTTGAGACATGCTGAGCAAAGTTTATTTTACAGAAATATATTGTAGACTGTTACAAATTTAAAATATGCAAACATTTCCTTATTTTAAGCTATTTTCAATAAATTACGAAAACTTCTCCTACTGTGATTTCAAATATTTCTTGAAGCAACTCGTAGTACCTTGTTAAGATATGAATTATCTCACTTCGGTAAGTGACTTAGTATTTTTTATTTGTAAATTTCAAAAAAACATTAAAGTAATGATTTTTGCATGCATTTATGCAGAAAGTATGTGGTCTAAATTTTTTCTCTAGGTGAGGATATAATACTAGCATTGTCTATTCACGGTTACTTCCAACTTTTCTGAAGCCCTGCCGAAGTTCTACTTCCAGGTTTTCCTCCACCTCGTGCAAACTTAGCTAAACCAAGCCTAAAAAATTACACCAAAGGGACTACGCACTGCATTTGTGCGCACTCACTTCAATAACATTTCGCATGAGAACTATTTCTTACTAGCCGTTACCAACACAAACATTTTATAATTGTTTTTATTCGTACTGATTATAAATGAAACATTATAATTTATAAATCAAATGTAAGTAAATGTTTAATTTAATAAAAAAAATTAGATACTTTTATGTTAGCAGAAATAATAAACGCTTTTTATGTATTACATATGTGGGCAAGTTGAACATTATTTCATACGGATATATACTATAATAAAGAAATTTTTGGTGTACATCAGCCTTAACAGCTGTGTTTCACGCTCATTTCCGACGCAGTGGGCGATGTAGCGATCGCGGATGTGAGGGCGCAGGCGTTGAACCCCGGCTCATGGCAAGGTCGGTAAAAGGCAAGGAGGAGAGTGGGCGGCTTGACCGCCCACTTGCTCTTCAAGGTCACCTCGGGGTCACACACCGCGGAGTGACCTCCGCCCCCAGGCGATCGCAGAAATTCGCGCTCTGTTCCTGATACACCCAATGAAAACTACTCTGCTCCCAACCAGTTTCGGGCACTGCCTCTCTCTCTCTCTATCTCTCTCTCTCTCTCTCTCTCTTCTCTCTGCTGATATCTAAAGACAATTTTAATACAGTTCTGCTTGATATTACAACACAAAACCAGTATCAGCATTCAACCGGGCACTGGTTGTAGTCAATTCACGTTTACATCCGACTTTTCTTAAGCCCTGCTAAAGTTCTACTTCCAGGATATTCCTCCGCCTCGTGCAGACCGAGTCTAGGAAATGATGCGCCAAAGGGACAATGCACCGCATTCGTGCGCACCCAGTTCAATAATGTTTTGCACGAGAACTATTTATTACTAGGCATTACCAACATACTATATCATCTCTCCGTTTTTATTCATGCTAAGTATAAATGAAATATTGTAATTTAGAGATAAAATTAAATTAAAAGTTCAACTTCACCAAAAATTGGGCACTTTAATGTTAACACAAAAGCTTGTGATACATGAAACGTGACACATTTGAGAAAGCAACACACACGTCATACGTGGGGTGATTTTTCAAAGGTTTGATTCAAAAAGTGTGAAGAAACCGAGAATAGACTAAACATAACTTTTCTTTCTGTTTCTGCTCCTGTGACCACCGGCCATCTCTCATATGCCGCCGGAGGCTCTGATGTCATAATTAGGGATATCGATATCGAAAAAAAAAAATTACCGATAATTTTATATTTGATATTTTTGTAAATGTTGTTTCATAAAATTATACACTATGAAATAAATATAGCTTTTCGATCTTTTATGTGTGGCTATAAGCTTACAGTAAAAAAAAATTGGCCATACAGCAGGAAATATTTATAAAGATAATTATTTATTAAAGCAAAGCCTCCTAACCAGTAATATCTAATGGATGGGTCCTAAACAATTTAAAGAAAATCGCCACAAGGGAAAATACTTAAACTTTGCAGCCATAAAACGAATACTACGATGCAACACGTTTGATTAATTGTAAACAGTGAGTCCACTACTTAAGAGTCAGGTCCTATCACTACACTCTGTGCCACTTGTGTCATGAATTGCTGCCCAAGTGAACTTATAAAATTTTAAATTCACAACAGAACTTACTAAACAATTAACATTTCGAGCTTTATAAATATATCTTACCGATGGTTAAAAATAAATATCAATATTGAAAAATATTGCTAATTTTTTTTGTTTAAAATATTGATATATTATTTTTTAAAAATCGTAATTTCGTTATATCGATATTTTTCCATCATCCTTGGTCACGAGAACGGTAACCCAGGTCTCGGTAACTAGACTGAGTTGTGGAGTTAATATGGGGTAGGGTGATCACGCTAGCTGCGCAAAATCTACTCCCGCGTCCCCCATCACTGAACTGCTTTTCTGCCAATGCGACTGTCACAAACGAAGCGGATAGAATTTGAGGTTAGAACACTCTAGGTGCAAACAAGTGCTTTGAGATGTTTGTAAACTTCCTCTGGCCAATATTTAAATGTGATTTGATTAAATTCAAATTGGTTAAAGTATTTTATTCATATAAAAGGGCTTGTCTTTCGAAAATTAATATATAAAAAAACTCGTTCTTCTCTTTTGACCATGTGACTTTGACAGTTGTGTTGGCGTGGGGTATGTAATTTCTTGGTAGATGCACATAAGGCCAACATCAATCTACCTTATCTTTAGTCTATGAGATACAGACTATTGCGCTGATCCCCAGTACAACTTTGAAAGTCACGTGGTCAACACTGATGAGCGTGTTTGTTTACATATGAATTTTCGACATACCCGCCCGTTTATGTGAATAAAACAATATGACTAACTTCAAAATATTCTAGTTGCATCAAAACTAGGTCGGAATAATTGTACAGGCATCTCAGAGTACTTACTTGCGTAAACAATGTTCTGACATCAACTGCTATCCGCATTTTTTTAGTAGTGCTATTGGCGGGAAAGCAGTCCAATTTTGGAGTTCAGTGGGATTTGAGAGCCGACGAGTGTGAAGCGCCGGAATGCGAGGGCGGGGATAAACGGTAGATCCCCGAGAAAACCCCGCCGACCAGCGGCATCGTCCGGCACGATTCCCGCGAGCGAAAATCCGGGAGCGACACCGCCGGGAATCGAAGCTGGCCCGATGTTGTAACACGGAAAGAGGCCACCGTGCAGTTGGAATGAGCACTCTACCTATTTCCCGTCTACGATAAGCATCGCGTTCGCATGGTTAACGAGCGCCAGAAGGCGTGGAGGAGGAGGTTTTACGGTTGTGGGAGTGAAGGGGGGGAGGGAAACCTGCGCCGGCGGTGGCGCAATGAGGAGGGAAAAGGCCGCCGCGTGGTTGGGCAAGCCTGCCCTAGCGTTTCCCAACCGCCGCGGGCGAGGGCGTTGTTATTTGCGTCGCCGCGCTGCCCGAGGGCGCGGGAAACCGACGAAGCTGCGTTCGCGTCGCGCGCCCCGCCGCCGACCCCGCTTCCTTATTGCACCGCGTTCGAGCCACAGGGGGTAGAGTGCGCACGCCACTCTCTGTGTTCCAACATTCGACCGCTTTCTTGCAGATGGCTTTATCAAATACTGTTTAGATGGCTCAAGAGTGTAAGATACTGAACAATTATTTTATTTTACAATTGTACCAAACATTGTTCAACTTGTACGCATTGTGGGTAATGAAATTTTCTTCGAATAAAAAAAAATTACATTTTATATATATATTTTAAATTTGATGTCAAATCCGAAATTTTTCATTACCACAGTCCCTCTGTTTTCCACCGTCCCTAAGACTATATATATAGGTTATGATAAATGCAGGAGTAGTTACAAGGAAACGCCGGTGGCGTGAGAGTGGTTATCGTTTCCTTCATTTGTGAACTCACGTCTCTGCAAGAATGGACGGAAATACATTTTTTCCCTTCTTCAAGCATAGAAAGATTGTAAAAATGTGGACGATTTATCTTCTAGCCCGTCACACAACAGGCAATGTATTGCCACAGAAGTGAAGTGGCTGAAGACCTTATTTTTGTATTTGCGGGCAAATATAGGACACTTATCTACATTTTTAGTGCTTACGGTGGTGCCAATTGGTATTAAAATTCCAGTTCAAAATTACAAAAACCGACTTTTCCACTGCCCCGTGTACGCAATAGGAGAAATATATATTGCAGATCATTTGAAAAATATCCATTCCATATCACCTGTTCTCCGTGAAAAAAAAATCTATGACTAGTTGCCCTCCAAAACGCTCACTTGCTAAGACGGTCTTCTTTAATGATTTTTATGATTGGATGGTTTTAATTGTCGCGCGTCTTAGCTTTAGCTGCCTGCCCGCGAATCACAGTAGTTGAGAAGAGGAGTAACTCAATTCTGATTGGTCGAGTCAAGCGAGGGAACGTTTTCTCACAGAGACTGTGGCCAGTTACAAAAGGAAAGCTGCAAGTGTGCACTTAGTATGCTGAAGTCCATCTTGCGCGTAAACATTTCCGCAATAAACAGGCGGTCATATTAACACTTTAACATATTATCCCGAGAATACTAGTTCACCTCTTGACATGTTGCAGAACTGTTGAAATCATGGGGTTTGCTTTACAAAATAAGAAACGAGCGCTAATACAGACAGTGCTTTTCTCTGGTCAATGCTATTGGCTGCTGCTGACACACTAACTAATTTATAATTGGTTGCTTCTTGTGCCATGGTCATAGGTACGGCCAGTGACTTATCGCGTAAAAATCGGAGCACACAGTAGACTTCAATCCTATATACACACCTCAGCTGTTGTTATATCTCCATTGGCTGCTTGTGCAGTGTCCGTCTTTGACCAAGCCACGCAGGACTAAGTAACTCCGACACTGAACCTTCGTGATTCGTGCGCAAACGGTTAACACGGGTCAGAATTTTTTTTTAGCCAATAAAAGAATCTGGACGACCCTACAGTGCTCTGGACTGTATCTTGTCTCGAAATCTTTTCGCGAAATATCGCTGCCCCTAGTCATAGGGACACCCGAATTTCGCGAAAAGATTTCCCCACATACTAGATTTCATCATCCTAAGGTAACACCAGCAGTTTACGTTTTCTTATTGGTAGCGTGACTTAAAGAGAAGACACTATCTTACTGGACTAGCCAATCATAACTATGTTACTGTATGTCTGTGATTAGCAGGCAGACGCCTTGGACTCGTGACGCACAAATCATCCAATCACAAAATTGGATCTGAGCTAGAGTGTTATGAAATACAACAGTTCATTAAATTTTTTTTCGCGGAAATCTGGGGTCCTTAGCCATGGAGCCACTGAAACCACCTTCCATAGTTAACAATGTGTAAGTTGTTATAGAAGATTTGTAAGTGCATTTCACGTCATAGTTTTATTATTTTGCAACACCTGAAATGAAAGATTGACATATAAGTTAAGGGGTTAATAGAGGCCCGGTAATTTAGCAGAATAATTTGGCAGCAACCTATAATCTGCTATCCTTTGTGCAAAATAGCCTCAGTGAACTGCTCTCTAACTGTGGCGTCAGTTTAACACAAGACCAGGTAGCATGGGATTCGGTAGAGAGAAAAAAAAAAGACAGAGATATTTGGGCGGATCTTGGCATTTGGTAGGGGGGTGGGAAGGGGTGGTCCTCGTAAGTGATCCAATAGAAGGATAAATTCTACTGTACATATGGTTGTATTTAAGTTGTCCTCACATGGATTCGTGAAACAGTTTTTCCCCCGGGGAAGAATGAACCCTTCATAACTAAGCAGTCATTTATAGCGAGAAAAAAAAGATCGGAGCACACAGTAAACTTCTAAATTATTTATAACCCTCAGCTGCTGTCATACTTCCATTGGCCGCTGGTGTCGTTCCCGTATTTGACCGGGCCACTCACGATTTCGTAACTCCGACACTGAACCTTCGTGATTCGCGCGCTGTTAACACGGACCAGAACATGTTTCAGCCAATCAAATCAGCTGAGCGACCCTACAGTGCTTTGAACTGTAGCTTGACTCGAAATTTTTTTTGTGAAATATCGCTGTCCCTCCTACTCATACTTCTCGTAGAAAACATTTCAGGAACAGTCTCAAACATCTCGAGCGCTGTTTCGAAGTCTTGCAACACGGACGATATGGCAGTTAGTTTTTTTTCTTTTGCGGCCTTTAAATTTGATTACGTAATGACTAGGGCCAGTGACTTTTCGCGTAAAAATCGGAGCACACAGTAGACTTCAATCCTATATACACACCTCAGCTGTTGTTATACCTCCATTGGCTGCTGGTGCTGTGTCCGTCTTTGACCAAGCCTTTCAGAACTAAGTAACTCTGACACTGAACCTTCGTGATTCGTGCGCAAACGGTTAACACGGGCCAGAACATTTTATAGCCAATCCAAGAAGCTGGGCGACCCTACAGTGCTTTGGACTGTATCTTGTCTCGAAATATTTTCGCGAACTATCACTGCCCCTAGCAATGACTCCCAAGGTGACAGGTTTCCCGCCAACGAAGATAAAACCGAGTGATGTGGCGCATTAGAACTGACACGGCCTCTACCCTGGGTGGAATGGACTGACTGGGAACAGGACTGCCTGGGAACACCCTGAGAACTGCACTTCGGCCAACGTAGCAAGGTGAGCCATGATCTGTGGTCTGCAGCAGCCGTACTGGACTCGCGGTCGGGAGGACCCGAGTTCGGTTCCCAGTCCGGCCACCATGATTTCGGGTTATCCCGTGGTTTTCCGAAGTCGCTCCAGGCGAATGCTGGGACGGTTACTCACTGCAGGCCATGGCCGATTCCTCCCCTCCTCCTGGCCAGTTGCGTGCGGTGCACTGTTTCAAGGGGAGCTGCGTTTTGCTCCGTGCTGTACCCAATCGCTTGCTAGTTTACGCATCGGTCACTTAGACGCAGTAGTGCAGTTGACGTCACAGTGCGCGTGTAGGCAATGGGCGCCTCTCCGCCCTCTCGTGAGTGGCCGCAATACATTCAGTTTCTCCTGGCCCCACTCTGGTTACCGGCTCCTGCTGCGTCCGCCGAGTACGCACAGCACTGCGCAAGCACCAGCTTACCTCGCAGCACTTCACCACGCGCCACTGCTCCTGCTTCTCTGGGCAACTTTCTTCGTCTCCGTGCGACCTCGCTGTCGACGAAACCTTCCTACCAACAGGCTAGAAACTCCGCCGTGTAGAAGGTTCTGCGGTGAGACATCGCGCGATTGTGCGGCGAAAGGCCAAATGTGACGGGGGGCGCGTAATTACAGTGCGCTCGCGACCACCTGCATGCCGACACGGTCGTCAGAGAAGCCGAGTCACTGCCCGGGAGGTCCGGTTACATCAGTCGTCTCCTCAGCAGTGTCAGGTAGAAGTAGAGTGGAGTGGAGAGTCTTGGGCGGCTCTTAGCACCGAGGTCTTCAGAGCCGATCACGGTGAATTGAGGTGTGTGTGGAGCAGCGCCGGAATTAAGGGGCGGGGGAAACGGGAGATCCCCGAGAATACCCGCCGACCAGCCCCATCATCCGGCACGATCACTACTTGCGAAAATCCGGGAGTGGCCCGGCCGGGTATTGAACCCGGTTCGTCTCGGTGGGAGGCGAGTGAGCTAACCGCTCAGTCACCGCAGTCTCTTGTAAAACTTGCATGTATATTTTTCTCTGTCCATGAAAATCATAATGGCCAGGATGCAGTTAAGCTATTTAACTTTTTTTAAAACGATTTTGTTAAAAAATAATAACAAAACTTTTTACCACGGGAATTTTTTGTATAACTACTAAAATTACACATTCACACAACTGTAACCGAACATGAAGTCTGCATGCAGCTAATTGGTTGTGACAAAGAAAAAAGTGTTGACTTAAGCATAGCACATACTACAAAAAAATTTCGTTTGCAACACCTGAAACCGTAAATTAAAAAGGGCCTGAAAGGGTAAATGATTCACAAACCGTCCTACTGGCCTAGATCTTAATTGGTCCATATTACTCTAGCTGAGCATATTGCCTACAGTTCATTGGCTGTGACAACGAAAGGAGTGTTGCGTCGACTTAAGTACAGCACGCATAATAAAATCCTTTGTTTGCAACACCACCTGGAACAGTAAATTTAAGGGGGTCTGAAATGGTTACCATCGTGATCTTGAGAGCCGATGAGGGTGAAGAGAGGTGGATATGGAGCAGCGCCGGAGTGAAAGGGAGGGGGGAAAACAGGAGGTCCCCGAGAAAACCCGCCTACCAGCGACACCGTCCGACACGATTCTCAGGTGCGAGAATTCGGGAAATCGACTCCGCCGTGAATCGAGCCCGGTTCACCCTCGGTGGGTGTCGAGCGATCTACCCGCTGCGCACACCGCGGCCCCTGAACGAGTTTCGAAACGAAGTGAGATAGCAGGTAGTCTGGTAGCGCGGGGAAAGCCGCGGCAAACAGCGGCAGAGGTTTTTCGTCAGCTGGCAAACCGCAGCTCGCTGCTGGCAGGCTGTCCTTGCCGGCCGTTATCTCCGGCGACCTTGGCGGAGTTTTGCGCAAGTCACTTCGTTCCGCGCCGTTTTCAAGGGCAGCCGAAGCCGCTGCGTGGCGTAACTGTTCGGAGGCTCCTGCCCACGCGACCCTCGCTCTCGCCAACGTAATTAAAAAACATAAAAAAAAAGCATCTCCTCCCGCGTCTCTCACGCCGGGATTTTCCACGACGAACGGTGCCCCGGCCGGGCTGGATGGACGCCCGTTTTAAATCACCGCTGACGCATGAACTGCGTGTTTGAAACTGGGAAAATGGACGGGGAGTTCCCGCGTCGACTGCCTCCGACCACGGCGATGAGTCATCTCGCTCCCATCGGCTCTCAATTCCTCGTTACTACGAGCCGCCAAAATCTCTCAACCCAACCCTACCTACCAGCAGCAGCAGTGATATTCCGCGAAAAAATTTTCAAGACGAGATGCAGTTCAAAGCACTGTAAGGTCATTCGGCTTTTTTTTTTTTTGATTGGCTGGAACATGTCCTGGTCCGTGCCGACAGTTAGCGCACGAATCACGAAGGTTCGGTGTCGGAGTTGTCGTGAATGACCCGGTCAAATGCGGGAACGGCACAAGAAACCACCGGAGGTACGACAGCAGATGAGGTGTATATACAATATTGAAGTCTACTGTGTGCTTTTTTTTTTTTTTTGTTTTGCGAAAAAATCACTGACCCCACCTATCAGGTACACAAAACGGATGACTTTAAAAACACTCAATTTCTATCACGCAATCGTTATAGTATAGAAACCTCTATCGCCTCAATCCAATGCCGGTTTTTGCTCCTGCGGAGTGAAGTCTGTTTAACTTTGAAAAGCGCTGGTGTGGGCGCGTCTGGCGTTATTCACAAGGGCCAAATCTCGAAACCGTGTAATTAATTATGATATGGTGCAGTGGAGGTCACGTTAATATTTACAACGGCGCCGTCGAACCTGAAGGCCACCGCACGAAAGTTCCACGGAATTTCAGTTCCTGTCCGCCGTCAACCTTGGCTTGAGAGTCTGCGTTAGCAGCACCCAACATGCATGTCGTGTGGGAAAAAAACGACCTTATTCCTGTCCTTCATCGCTCGGCCATGTTGGGCTTGAAATTTGGTAAGTTTCCTATTCGAACCTGGCCTTGTGGAGAGTGCTGAAAAGTACACACATCGTAACTGGTTCTTACAAAATGGCCACGGAACTTTTACATGTACATGTGTGTACCACACATATCTCCGTTTTACTGACCTAATATCTTGCCAGAACAAGGTAACCGTTATAATGCTGCAAATTTTTAACTTTGTTCGTTTCTTTAAACTTATCCGAAATAGAATTAGTTAAGAAATTTAATATTGCATAATTATTTTAAAAAAATTGATTTAATATAATGAAACAAAAGTTTCCATTTCTACGTAGACCAGAAACATTTAATTGTTAGGAATTACTAGTCCTACAAATATATATATATATATATAATATAAAACTTGTTTTATAAAGCTTTGAAAACGTTTATTTAAGTTTGAACACATACTTTAAAACAATATATTGTTATTAATGTTATTAATAAAATTCACATACAGGAAACAGCTGCGGAAGAACAACAGCACATATGTGTATAACATGAAACACATTTCGATAAAGCAAACGCGTTGTTCACTTAATCTGATCTTATATGATCCTGAACCTATGTAAGTGTGTGCTTATATATATATTAATTACCCATCCCCATGAAGGAACAAAATCTCAGTCTACTTAAATAAAATGTAACGCCATCAAACATCAGCAGCCGAGCGTTGGACGCATAATTTAGCGAATTGGGGTCTTCGTCCAGTCAGGAAATTTTGCTCGTCATATAAGAAATCGTGTGCAGGTAGAAAAGAGAAAATTAACAACGAGAAAGCACCTGCAGAAGGACATTCTGCGGTGAAAATTTTATGATCTGTTATGTGAAAGCTGAACATAGTGTCCCAAGTTGCCTAGTGAGAAATTATTGTTAGAAAACTCCCCGCTCTTTCCCTGGGCTTCATTTCCTCCGACAAGAGTTAAATAAACGAGAACGCCACAGAAATATGTCGACAGATATTACATAAATGAAACCGCTACACTCTTAGAAATGTCTGTACATTTACGGAAACTTTTATGGAGATGTAGAATTATTTTACGGAAAGGCACTCCGTGATGACGAATAATGGAAATGAGCTACGTAAATATAAAATACGGAAGCTCTTCGTAATCTTATGGCTTCGACTTTGAGACACGAACAATGCCAATGATACCTGAAGCGTATAAAATCCCATCTTCACAATACTACTTCTTGTAAAATAGTAGTAGGTGAGTCGCAAACCTCTCATGGAGTGGCAATTTTTTTATAATTTTCGAAATTCCGCTACCGGACAATATCCTCTTTATACACAGTGAAATACGCACACAACGAAAATAAAATTTTTTATTCGTAGCCTCGTTTCATAAACCGCGAATAAAGCAATATAGGTAGCGCTCTAACACGACTTGAAACTAAGAGAGGCGCGTTCGTCACTTTCGTGTAAAATCCATATTTACGAAATAGAGTACTTCGTGGAAAAGATGTGGTACGTGAGTGCCCATATAGCACACAGACATCCAAAGAATATATAATGGATAGAGACCTGAAGAATTCGCGGATTCATTTTAAGACGAGCTAGAATTCAAAACACGTGTGTTTATAGAACTATAGCCATTGGTCCACACGGGTTTTGACACCTCCTGAAGAACGCTGGCCCAATCGTCTTCTTCCACTGTGACAACAGACAACCAATGTGCAGTTAATATCCGCATATTTTTACATAAGACAATAGAGTCTAGCCTGCAGGTCACTCAACTCGTGAATTTTTCAGGTCTCTACTAATGGATGTCCCCACGGAGGTTCTGGATATCCAGGGAAATTCAGGAATAACAAAGCTACATCCAAAAGACTGCCAAAAGATCTTCAAATGTCCGCCCAATATCCACACAAGGATACAGATATTGTGGATATCGTATAGAAATTTTTAGATTTAGACACTTGCCATAAGTAATAGCCATTGGAGGTTTTGTAACATCTAATGGATATCCAGGAAGTGGTACGAACTGATATCTACTACTAGATATCCAACGGATATACTGAAGAGATTCACTTCAGTACTTAGATGACTTTAGGTTTTTGTGGATTTAACTGGGATATCCAGTGGATATCCTGTGCTATGTGGGTGGTTCCAGTTATTGAGTGTTAACTTGTCTATTCGTGTTTCAATTCCAACTACAAGACAAAATATTTCAACTTTGTTTGATTTCTCTGTTATACACAGTGAAATACATTATGAAAAAAAAATCTTTTCATTATCCCTGTTTGTAAAGCTGAAATAAAATAAAAAACTCGCAAGCACTTTAACATGACTGAGGTGTATACATACATAATTCTGCAAGTTTCTCGTATTTACAATACTTATACTTGGAAAAGCCTGGTAGGTGAGTGTATGAGGTGTCCACAATTGTGGACACGTTGCAGATGAATAAAAGTTATGACGGTAACTGTACACAGCAGGGCTCCAGTGCCCAGTCTCGCTTGTGGCTTATCTTGTTTGTCGACTTTCCTACGCCTCTTTGACACGAATGGTTAACGCCAATATCATCGTACAAGCAGCACGTTGTTCATTGGCTGAAATAAAAATTCTGAGCACAAGTACAGTTCTTACCAAAAATTTCGTGATTGCAACACTTCAACTCGGTAATTAATAAATGTGTGACAGGACGGGTTAAGCGGGGAAGGGTGAATTACGCTAGAAAATTTAGCTGAACACTCGTCCATTTGTGAATAAAAAATTAGGGAGTGCACTCACAAGAGAGTTTAGTGAACCTAAAACTATTTTGACTGGGTTTTTTTTGTATTTTTGAAAATTTGTCAACCTTTCAAAACAGGACGACGCCACTCCTTCTTCCTCGAAATATGTTTCAGGGGAAATTATTTGTATTTGGAGGAAGGGGAGGGGGGTTCGATGTGAAGTTATTACGAACAAATAACAGAAAGGTCAGTAATGTAGAGAAAATATTCTCAGGCTGAAGTGTGCTGCATCGTGTTGCTTTTGAAATCTTGTCATAACGACTAATGACCGACGTAAGCTTAATGACAGTAGTATGAGAGGCGTGTTCGGGAGCAGTGCTTTTATAAAGACTCGTGAAATTCGATTAGTTTTAACAGCGCCATGAGGCGAGCACGTTGTCATAAGAGGAGACATGTTTCAAGGCCTGTTTTCAGGAATATAGGTTCCTTCTACTTCGATATTGTGAAGGACAATGCTGTTTTCGTAAAGCAAGTTACGACTGCAGAAGAGAGCTTCATTCTACTCAGCTTTATGTACAGATTTGCTCTTCAGGGAATGACTGCACACAACGGATCTGGTATTTTGGAAGTTTGTTTCGTCAGACATCCACACAACAGTACGGTGACAGGTGTTAATTACTTGGGTCAGATAGATTCGAGAGACATTATGCGTTGGAAGACTTTTGCTGTTCATGAGCTTGTTTCAACTTCTAATTCTGTCATTAGTATTGCTCAGTCCCCTGTCTTAATGACGCCCACTGACTATTTCAAACACGGCCAGCGGCATCGTCCGGTGCGATCCCCACATGCGAGAATCCGGGAGCGGACCCCGCCTCGGTTCGCCCAGGCGACAGGCGAGTAGTCTGACCAACACACCACCGCGGCCCCCGCGCGGCTATAGTACGCGGAGTAAGCAACTGTTTCGCCTCTGTATTCTTAACCTCTCTGTGATGTAGTGCTGCGCGCGACTGCAAATGCAGCACTCAACTCGTGGAATGACACCGCGGGCTTGCTGCCAGCGTTGGCACATTCGCGCTGCTCCAGCCATTCTGCCTCGTTTATTACTCTGCTCTGGCAACTTTCCTTTTGCGCTTAATTAACGCTTGGAACTGGAAGTGTCTCCAGCAACGACACAGACGCGTTTGAAAAGTCGACGGCAGCTTTTTTTTTTTTGTTCGACACGACAAACGTCTGGTCTTTCGCCATGCCTTGTCAGTTTTNGTGTCATTACCATTTCATACAAACGTGTGCGCGCACACACACACACACATATATATATATATCTAATTAATTCCCGCGCCTGCCACAAATGTGTTTGAAGATCTACAGTTCGGTGCTAGGAGCGTTGTTATCGGCGCGGCGGCCATTTTGTACACGTATGTTGGATTACTCGTCGTCTGCAGGGGTACGCAATTTTTAGTTGCCTGTGAACTCAAAAAAAAATTCAGGATGTGTGCGGTTTCGTTTCGACCACCATTGCATGGGACGTGTGTGTGTGTGTGTGTGTGTGTATATATATATATATATGCGATATTGACATTGGGTTGTCCTTGAAACAAAGATTTAAATATACTAACTTTTTCGCAGGGATTCCTTTGTTTTTTTATAACATTAATTGAAGTTCATGGAAACAATGTTATAACAGATCGTAAAAATATTTCACGGGTATGCTAGTTTTAAATTTGTAATCAATAATAAACATATGTTTATAAAAATAACGAAATCATTTTGATGCTACTAGACAACATTTGGCTGTGTCTGTTTCAGGGAAAATAAATTTTTTTTTAAAGTTATGATAGTATTTATTCTAGTGCTGTGTCTGTAACAGTCCTTCAAACATAACCTCAATCTGCTACTCTTTATAGACTGTTCACGGTAAAATAAGCACTTTCGAAACAAAAACCTCTGGAAAAAATAACTGCTTGTGACAACATATAATCTACATTACATATTGACACGTAGACTCCTAAGTTGGCAACAAATTAAATAAAAATTGTTTTAAAACTTGACGTTGTATGGATAGCGTGATGTTTAAATTTACGGCCACTAAATTAAGTTTTTATTGTTTCATACATATTGGAGTAAAAATTTGAATTTTATTAACGCATTTAAATTCCTAACAGTTTCATGGTTTCATTTGTATGGCCCATTGAAATGTTACACATGGCAGAAGTATACAAAATTAGTTGTAAAAGTAGATCCTAAGCAGAACTTTCTAAAGTGCTCAGTTAACCGTGAACAACCTATGACTAGGGCCAGTCACTTTTCGCGTAAAAATCGGAGCACACAGTAGACTTCAACACTATATACACACCTCAGCTGTTGTTATATCTCCATTGGCTGCTGGTGCCGTGTCGTCTTTGGCCAAGCCACTCAGGACTAAGTAACTCCGACACTGAACCTTCGTGATTCGTTGCGCAAACGGTTAACACGGGCCATATACTTTTTTTTAGCCAATCAAAGAAGCTGGACGACCCTACAGTGCTTTGGGCTGTATCGTGTCTTGAAATATTTTCGCGAAATATCACTGCCCCTGCCTTTGTCTGATATTGCTTATACTTAGGGCCACCTGTTTCTTTAGCAAATAGATTTACGCGGAGACTAGACTTCAATATCCTATGTGCACACTCGCAGTCATTCTTTGGCTACTGGCCTCCTGTCTTTGCGTCAAGACTGACTGCTACATGAGTGAATCGATCGGAATTAAATTTCTCCGATACCGACTGACCGTAATTCGCGGACAGACAGATCAGACGCGCAACGATTCAAATGGTCCAATCACGAAAGTGGGTTTGAACCAAAGTGTTTCGGAACACAACTTTCCCTGAAATCTTTTCGCGAAGAAAAACAGCTGTCCCTACTTATACAGTCGAAATACAGTTGAAAATAATGCTGACCTTACACAGGATACGTCCCTCTGTTGCACACCACTGACATTACACACACACGGACAATCATGCAGTAAGAACAAAGGATCAGGCATAAGATGCCGATTGTTTCTTTTTCTTTCCCCTTCGTCTTGGTTCTGCTCGGAACACATGCTTCGTTAATATTCATGAGTTTCCCCGGTTGGAAAAGTGCAGAAACGGAAGGAAATGCCGCGCAGCACGCCTGGGGTCTTTATTGTGTGTGCGAGGTGGCAGGTAGCACGATCCACCCTCGAGGGAAGCGGGTGGACCGTAGCGAGATAATGATCTCGTGACCATGGCATATCTCGCGGGGGCGGTACCCGCTGCCTTTCGCGGCGAACAGAAGTGAAAGTCAAATACACTTTTTTTCTGCGGCAAATCGGTCAAGGTAGCGTATCGTAACGCCGCCGCCGCCTTCAGCGATATGCAGGCGTCCGTCCGTCCGCTTCCGCCCCTCCGTCAACGCGCGCGGTGTCTGGCTGCCGTCGCATTCAGGCTGTCGCCGAGCGAGATTCATCGAACCCGGGGGATCGCTTCCACGAGCAAAGAGGCCATTAGCTAGGGCAGCGATATTTCGCGAAAAGATTTCGAGACAAGATACAGTTCAAAGCACTGTAGGGTCGTCCAGCTTCTTTGATTGGCTAAAAAAAAGTATATGGCCCGTGTTAACCGTTTGCGCAACGAATCACGAAGGTTCAGTGTCGGAGTTACTTGGTCCTGAGTGTCTTTGTCAAAGACGGACACGGCACCAGAAGCCAATGGAAGTATAAAAAAAGCTGAGGTGTGTATATAGTATAGAATTCTACCGTGTGCTTCGATTTTTACGCGAAAAGTCACTGGCCCTAGCCGTTAGTAAGTAAGGAGCGCGGATGGAATTAGCGGGAATTGAAGGGGGGATTGGGGGGGATCACTGTTTCGGTTACAGCACACAGGAAATTTAATGGTTAGCGCGCGACCACGTCGTTATCTTCGAATGAGTGTTTTGCTGCTACGTAATGGAACACGCCGAGTAGGAAATTCAATCCCGCACTTGCTCAACGTCGTGACGTGATTTCTCACTTCGCAAGCCTTTTCTCAGCACAACACATTCACGCTAACTCAATACGTAACGATGTGTTCACGTTTCACAAAGGTTTTCCTGAGCAGGGCCTGCCATTCGGCAGGTTATCAAGATTTAAGTGAGTTTGGACGTGGTATTATAGTCGGCGCACGAGAGATGGGACATAGCATTTCCGAGGAAGCGATAAAATTTGGATTTTCGCGTACGACCATTTCACGAGTGTACCATGAATATCGGGAATCCAGTAAAACATGAAATCTTCGACACCGCTGCGGCCGGAAAAAGATCGTGAACGAACGGGACAAACGTAGACTGACGAGAATCATTAAGCGTGACAGACGTGCGACCCTTTCTCAAATTAGCGCAGATTTCAATGCCTCCTGCATACCTTCAGACATTAGTCGAGTCCATGCCACGTCGTCTTGCGGCACTTCTGCTTGCTTGCGGGGGCCCTACACGATATTAGACAGGTGTACCAGTTTTTTTTTTTTGGCTCTTTGGTGTATTTGGACCACACATTTGTTGAGTGTTTATTTACTGGCGCAGAGTTACAAATGACGTGTCAAATAATGGATGGTCCAATGGAAAACTTATTGCAAAGGTACGCGTGTTTCAAGTTTATCGTGTCCCAAATAATAACATAAATTTTGCAGGTCTCTACCAATAATCTGTAGGCTATATGTTTCAATACAGTAATATGAAACAATTATGACCTAGACCAGTAAGACGGTTTGCGTATAATTTATCCATAAGTAACATCGTTGGTCATTGAGCTTCGCAGTGTGCAGTACAAATGTGTACACTGGGTCTGAACGGGTTTTAATAACTCCGAAGGCATGTTTGTCGTCCCGAAGTGCCTACGCCTTTCCCCAACAATTTAATGTTCACGTGTAGGCGGGAAAGGCGGAGAGGGCACCTCGTAGGTAGTTTGCCGCACGTCAAATCTCGACGTGGACGGCTGTTTGTCTTGCAGCGGCCCGAGGTGCAGACGAGACAGTGTCGCAAAGCCTTGTTCCGTCCGGGCAGACGGGGTCATTTGTCAACAGAGCGTCCTCCAGAGAGGAAGACGAAGACGTCTCCCTCTCTGGAAGAGACGCGCGACACGAGCACGCTGTTATGAAGAGCCTCGCTGCCCAGGTCTGTTTGTCTTCGGACGACGTTTCTCGGCCGAGCAGCGTTTCCCGGCCGCAGACGTGTGAAGGTGATAGAAAGTTGGGGTCGGCAGTTTTACTTCCAGTAATCTGGTTAGGCCACACATTACGTCACTGACGAATACCGCGGCGCGGGCGCGGACGGGAGGAAGAGCTGGGCCGTCGCTTAAGTAACTCTTCGGGAACAGCCGTACGAAGAGGTGATTTCCCTCTCGTCGAATGGCGCAGCTGCCTCGTCACGACACACACCACTTCAGGATAAAGAGGGCGAGCGAGTGAGTGAAGAGATTTGAGCGGCTCGTAACAGCGAGGTCTTGAGAGACGATGAGGGTGAGTATGGAGCAGCGCCGGAATAAAGGCGGAGGGGGAAACGGGAGATCCCCGAGAAAACCCGCCGACCAGCGGCATCGTCCGGCACGATTCCCACATGCGAAAATCCGGCCGGGGATTGAACCCGGTTCACCTCGGTGGGAGACTAGCAGGCTAACCGCTCAGCCACCGCGGCCCCTAGGATACGGAGGAGAAACAGCAGCTTATCCCTTTCAGCCAGTGTGTCCTATATTTGGGACGCTGCATATGAACTGGCTTTAAAGGTCCGCACTCACCGTAGAACATGCCGTCAAACGAGAAAGGTTCCTCACGTGTGAGAAACATCATTCGCTGTCGAAACTGTACTCTGTAGCCTCCTATACCGCTGCTGCCAATAAGATATAGCACGGGCAGATATTTATTATCCCCGATGTATGACAAAGCGTCGTATCGATAACAGTACCGTTCCGAACAAAAATGTGTTTGTTGAAACGCCTTAAGACTATATATTTGTCTGTGACTGAAAGGGTTATGCCTCTAACTACGGCACGCCGTTCAGCATTCAGAGTCTGGTAACTTACTCGCCACCAGACAGCCCACACAGATAAAGTCTAACGTTGTTGCAACAAAAAATTACTATTGAGGCATTTCTTTAAACGTTTGTGTTGTAGTCAAATTAATTATATTGTGACAAATTTAACAATGTGACCCTTTTACAAAGCCTTATATTAGTAAAGCGCAAATATGCTGTTGAAGTTTTAATGTCAGTAAAGCCTCTAAGTAATGTTGCCGCAACCAAACGTTATATTACGCTAAAAATTATTGAAGAACTAAATATTTTATGTTACTGCGACATTAAAGAAAAGTATAACCAACACAAGTTTACACTAACTTGGCATTGTAAAATGGCGGATGCTAGTGAACAGCGATAACCTCGTAAAATGAAACCACAATTTTTAAATTTTAAACATAAAATGAGAAATAAATGTAGTTTAGACCAGCTCTCAAAACTTGCAAAGCAGTTTACGTGTGTCAAATAAGCATATATTTCTAAAGCATAAAAGCATTTCCACATAAGGATAGAGAACTGCAGTTTCTATTTATTTAGTAATGAACACTTACAATACGAAACGCATTTGGGCATGTTACAATAGTGCAGTTGGTAGGACGTTAGGTTTTGTAAAGTAGTGGTACGTTAAGCACCAAGGGCGCGGGTTCGATTCTCTTCCCGGCCGTCACTTTTTTATTCGTTGGTAACATTTCTTTCCGTGACAAAATAATGGTACTTAATTTATTTTACATCGGATTATTTTTTTAAAGCTAAGAAAATACAAGAAAAATTTCAACACAAAATATGTCTTGCCGCAACATCGACAACGTCTTAATGTTGGCAGTACAATAAGGAGGTAACGTTGTTAAAAAAGTACTTAATATAACATTTGCATTAATATATTAACAATATATTACACTAACAGCGACAGATGACAAAAATGTTGTGTAGTGATAATAGGAATACTGTTGGCACAACATTCGACTTTTATCTGCGCAGTCCGTACGGAACATTTCGCAGCGTCCTGTGGCCAATCAGACGCGAGTCCAGCTCCGGAGCCTCGTGCAGCCAGTCAGAGTATGTGTACGTGGCGGCAAAGGAACTGCCGTGCCATTCCACTTCTGTAAACTCACCTACTCTCTGGCCACTACTTGGCGCTGGTGCTGTTCTCGTCGTTCCATGTGAGTGCCGGGTTATCGTCGCGACCCTACGCACGTCGACGTGGGGAAACCTGTCTTTCGCGCCACAAGTTTCGTGCTTCAAACACCTGAAACCATCAACTTAACTGGGACTGAGAATGTTAGCGCGTTTGCGAATGGTTTAAAGAGTTCGATGAGCAACAAAACAGGTATTTTCATACTTCTTAAAATTAAACTTTTGAAAAATCACCTAATGTACGACATGTTTGGCTGTGTCCTAAACATGCCATGTATCACAAACGTTTAATATTTCTATTAACATAAAAAATATATTTTTTTCAGTTAATTAAACATTTGCTTAAATTTAACTATAAATTATAATATGTCGTTTACAATGGATGAGAATAAAAACAGAGAAATAAGGTGGATTGGTAATGCATAATAAGAAATAGTTCTCATGGAAAATACTATTAAAATAAGTGCGCACAATTGCGGTGCATTGTCACTTTGGTGTTTTCTAGACTTTGTTAACTAAGCCTTGTTTGCACCGAGCGGAGGAATACCCTGAAAGCATAACTTCAGCAGGGCAAGTATAACTTCAGAAGAGTTGGAAGTAACCATGAATGGACCATGGAGGCGGTGGTGGAGGTGAGTGTGGAAGAGCAAGGAACGGCGGGCGTGTTACGCTTTCCAAGACGGCTGGCGGCTGGATGGAGCAGGTGGAGGGGATGGAAAAAATAACCACTGGACCAAGACGAACGGTGCGGATTGACATGCTCTGGTTGCAACATCGGTNTACTCATACCTCCGGATCGCGGGTCGCTGATGCAAATGTGCAATGTTTCCCAATCTGCAACAAGACATACTTGCTCCATGATCAACGCTTTCGTATCAACCAGTAAGTTACACGCGGTATTTTTTTTTTTTTGTACTTTTAAAAACAAACGCTCGGAAAGTCATGTCGTTTTCATAAGCACTGCATGGGGGAAAATGATTCAATTTAATTAACCCTTTCAAACTCACTTTAATTTTACGGTTTCGGATGTTACAAAAAAAAAATTATAATGCATGCTGTACTTAAGTCGACATAACACTTGTTTCGTTCTCACAACCAATCGCTGTAGAATATGTTCATCTACTGTTATCAACAAATTACGACTTTGACACCAGTAAGACGTTTTGCGAATTATTTACCCACAGGTAAGGTCATGGGTCGTTGAGTTTCGTAGTGCGCAGTCCAGAACAAAAATTACTTACATGTGCGTAATGTACACAATTGTGTGCACTGACTCAGAATGGGTTAAAATGAGAAGAGTTAAGAAATTTTGGCGGCTCTTAAAAGAGCGAGGTCTTGAGAGCCGACAACGGTGATTGAGGTGAGCATGGAGCAGCGCCAGAATGAAAGGGCGGTGTAAACGGGAGATCCCCGAGAAAACCCGTCTACCAGCGGCATCGTCCGGCACGATTCCCACGTGTGAAAATCCGGTGACCCGGGCGCGGATCGAGTCTGGTTCGCCTAACCGCTCAGCCACGGGGGCCCCCGGTTAAAAAGTTTTTCACAACTTAGGGAATTAAAAACCATTAACTGAGTATTTTACATTCGCCTTAATATCTCAGCAGGACACCAAAGTGATTCCACTTCGAACCCAAGGTCTTGCTGCCAAAAGCACCTAAGTAATATCTGCCTCGGAGGGTGACTTAAGAAACAAAAGTAAATTATTTTATTGGCTGTTCACGGTAAAGTGAACTCTTTTTAGGCCTTTGTTCCTTTTTTATTTCAGCCATTTTTTTATCCTTTAACCACCTTTTAAAATAAATATTGCCGTGTAAGTTATAAACACAGTATATATATTCCACCGCACTCAGAAGTTGACATATAAGGCTAAAATAATATATATTTATTGGCTATTATTCCAAATGAGAGGACTTTCAAGAGTGCTCGCTTTACCGTGTATAGCCTATATCGGCCACATATCAGAATGTACTCTCTGCCGAGACGTAGAAGAGCAACCCCGGCACGCACATCACATGCCGCATCATAGCCTCTACGCGACAAGGCGCTAAACCAGCGTAGAGTCACAACGCAAAGAGCAAATAGCCGCCTTTTCTACGAGCTCCTGCAGCACAAGCCACCAGGATGACGTCACCAGCAAGCAACATGTTGGAACGCAGCTCGCCAATCAGCGCCTGGCGACCCACTTGCCAGCCGGCAGCCCAGCTAATAGGGAAAAATCTCGCTGTGCGCGGTAGCCAATCAGAAACGAGGCCCGTTCCCAGAGCTTCTCGCAACCAATCAGAAAACAGGCACGCGCACATCAAATGAACCGCCGCGCCTTTTTGCCTCTGTTCTTATCTACTCTGCGGTGGGAGCGGACCCACCACAGAAATTGGGAGTTTCCTGGTGAATCATCAGAATTAACTTCGCTATGGTACAACCAGTAGGCGACTGGTTAAAACACGGGAAATTATGCCTCTCCCACCACCCGGCTCAATTGTAGCGGAAAAAACGCATTGATGACGACCCGGCAAAGATCAAGGATAGCGAAACTGGAGAAATAAATGCCGCG
>NQII01000042.1:371688-396502 GCA_002778355.1 Clitarchus hookeri
GGGGGGAGCACTGAAACTAATGCAGGAGTAGCAATTCAAGGAGGGAAATGAACCTGGTTAAAGACGACTAGGCACGGAAACCGTACTTGAGACATAAGGACATGACTCCGAACGTCAAGACCGGCGTTGGGTGGAGGGGGATCGAGTAAGGCAATGCAGTCCCCGCTCCCCGCTTACTTAGCCAACACTGGTGAAAGAAGTTGCAACGTAGTGCATAAATATATTACGAGTAGTAGTTAGTGCCACTATAGAAGGCATAGTATATAGAACTAGAATCCCCTTGATGTGTGGGGAACTGTGGTGGATGGCAGGTCAACCTCGCCACTTCCATACTCCGGGCACAAGAGCAACCACTAGAGGGTACAAATAGATAGACATGACAAGCCCCTTAAGTAATGAGATAATGGTAATAAATAAATGTTTAAATATAATGTGGTCCGACAACAGGAAGCCACTGGCAAAAATAAAACTACAAGGAAAATCAGTAAAAGCAAAGGGTAGCTTATACCCCGTGCATTTCTCAGAAAGGACGCAGTTGTAGGGGTGGAAAGTCACACACGCGTGATCCAACCTACAGGCTGGCCATGTGAAAAAAAAAAAAATACATCTGCTCTGTTTTTGTAGTTCACAGCTACCAGGTGTTTCATAACAGATCACTTTGCGATCATGCCCGCGATACGGCAATGCAGTCTACAAAAATCTTCTGGTCGAAAGTGGCACAACATCTGGCGGGGAGCAGCGCGGTCTACGCGAAGGAAAGAAAGTTGTTTTGTGGGCGGGCGGGTGTAATCGGGACGAAAGCAACAATAAGTAAATGATGAGAGTTGTTGGCAGGACACCGTCCGTGCGCAACACCCAGGCCTACACAACACAAACACGGGACGGAGAAAGTTGATGCGCCTTCGGGGGCGGAATTGAGAAATGCGCGCACGACGGGAGTCGAGACAATGCCTACCGAGATCAGCGTACTCTCTGAATCTGAATCAGTAATAATTTGGCCGTTTCAATTAGTTAGCCGCACCTGAATTATTCAACAGTCACTTTAAACAACTTAACTAATGAATTAGAGAAACATATGTCAGTTTTCCTTCACTTATTGATTCAGTGATTTGTTTTTTGACTGATGGATCAGTTAAACAAGATGTACCAAATTAAATAACAACGCATTTTCTAATAAAAACCCATTAAATACATATTTTTTAATGGGAGTTCCATCTTACGTAAAACTATTTTACGAGGCAACATGAACATTCAACCTTCATTTCGTTTTCTCGTCTTGCATTAAGTTTTCTCTCCATCATAGCGCTCGGTTTGAAGGTTTAAATTTCATCAAATGTGGCGAAGTGAGTGCATTCGTACGAACTATGTGTTTTAACACTCCTAATGATGCCAATTAAACTAAAAACGAAAACAAAGGATATACATAGGGACACCCGAATTTCGCGAAGATATTTCCGCATATGCTAGTTTTCAATACCCTACGCAGCGGTGACGTAGTGGCCTCGCCTCCCACCACGGCGATCCGGGTGCGATCCCCGGTGTGTTCACTCCCGGATTTTGGCATGTGGGAATCGTGCTGGACGATGCCGCTTGCCGGCGGTTTTTCTCGGGGTACTCCCGTTTCTATCGCCCTTGCATTCCAGCGCAGCAGTTCTCTCCTGCTCATTGGCGGCGTGTCTCTGCGAAAACACATTTTCGTTCTTTAGTGGCCAATCAGAATTAGGTAACTTCTACACAGTACGTCTGTGATTCTCACGCAGATATTTAAGACGCGTAACACGCAAAGCATCCAATCACGAAAATGGATCTGAGCTAAAGTGTTTATAAAAGCTCGTGAAAGCTTTTTGCGAAAATCGGGGTGTCCCTAGATGTACCATTTAAGCTATATATATTGTTGGTAATGACTACAATACATATATTTTCCTTTTTTTAGTCAACTTTGGCTTGGTAGCTCGATTGGTAAGGTAAGAGTGTTGGATCGAGATGATTTGGTTTCAAATCCTGGACACCACGAAGTTTTTCTACTTCGTTTGAATTGCGTTAAAATTTCACAATTTAAACGGTGTCTATCGGAAAGGTGTTTATTTTCTCGTAATTATTTAGCTAATCTCAATGAAATTAATGTTTAATTCAGCGCACGCAGTCTGCCGTCACTTATTCAATCAGTGAAAATGTTTCACCGAAACAACCAGTGATTTTCCACCGACTCTGAGTGGAACCATTTTCAGTGATTCGATTAATCAAATTTCACTGCCGATCAGAGGTTTTCCATTGATTCGAATTGAGAGTGTATACTTCGATAAACATCCGAGAACATACTCGAAGTTTGATAGAATGACAATACACTCGAGAGCAAATGCGGCAGTAAAGAAATTATGGCAAACCTTTCAAAAGAAAATAAATACCCATTTCCTTGAATTGTGCCACATAAAGTCAAATAACAGACATTTTTAGGGCTTTCTTATCACTGAAACAAATTTATACTTTCGAGCTATACATTTTGGGAAGCCCTTAATATATAAAAGCACGCTTTGACGTACGTTTATGTATTTCCTAAAAAAAAATTTAGGATAATGATTTTAGTAGCTTCTCATTTGTAATAGTTGGGAAGATAGAGATAATTGCACTCTCTCGTGCTAGTCATCACCAAAAATGTATCGAAACAGAACATCACTGAATCACAAAATCTATATTGTAATGAAAGTTGTTGAACTCCTTATTTGACGGTACATTTCTAGCTTACCTACGCAGTAAATAAGAATTCCATTATTTCATATTTTGGCTTCAACCTATGATCAAATCGGAGCGCTCATCAGTGATATGCTAATTAATGATTAACCAATGCCAGTGGGTAAGTTTTAGAACTGAACCACAGTATGTTAAAAAGCACTGCCGCATGCTATCACTTCATATATTAGTGTTTCATAAAGAATAAATCGTCTATGATAGGTAAATATCTAAAATGTTACAATATTCAGGTTCTGGACTCAAAACTGAAAGAAATAACCCGTTACACGTTGTGTGATAAAGTACAATAATATAATTTTTTTAAATCCGTTTTTTATTTGCAGAGCGAAAATTGAAAAACCGTGTATCTGATAAGTAATAAGGCAGTTACCACACAATCTATAAAAAAAAAATTCAGTGTTTACGAATGGAAGTATCTGGTGGGTGAAAAAAAAAAGGAACTAATGAATATATAATTCCAAGGTCCCGTACGACAACATTCTTTGTACAGCATACTCGCAGGACAGCTGGAATCTCCTCAGTACTGATTTATATAACTGGTTTGCCACGGTTTGTCCGGCTGTGTGCGTGAGTCTAGTTGAGCTCGCTTTGTAGCCCCCTTGGACTTCGTTTTAAAGCAGTGGCTGACGTCTACCAACACACAATAAGTAACACTGGCGTTATAATTTTAGTGTACACCGGTTTCATTACAGATGTTGCACAGAGCAGAAGCCGACTTCCCGTGGCTCAGTCGGTTGGTGCGCCGCCGGTCTGAGGTGCGGGAGGTTCTGGGTTCGAAGCCAATGTACGGCATGGGCTATAGTTTAAGATAGATCATAAGTTAAATTGTAAGCAGTACGCAAATCAGCCATTAGCAATAACACCGGGGGACGTTAATAAGCCATTTCCAATAAAATATAGAGAGTAAAAAAAAAACTTTTTCCCTTGTCGACAAAATGTGCATGCCTTTATTAGGAAGCACATGATGATGTATGATATTTGGATTGTCTTGTATATCAAGACATCGTGTTATGAAAAATATTATNCCCCCCCACCCCCTTTACCCGTCTACCTCACGGACAAGTATTTTCGTCGATGTCAGTAAAGTAAGTGTGATTTTTCTATGTTTTAGCTTTAGACGATACTAATAATAGGGTGTATTAATACACTGGCGTGTGCAAGTATCTAAATTATTGAAGGCATTTGTGTTAGCTGAGATCGTAACGGAATTCTCTGTTGCGTGGTTACTAGCGACGACAACGTTGCTTACACTCTAAGTCTGAGTCAGTGAGCATTTCGCTCTTTAATCAGTTAACATCATTTTACTCATTGAACAGTCATTTCAGTCAATTTACCTTATGAATTAGTGAAAAAAATGGCCAATTTTATCACACTTATTGATTCAGTGACATTTTCCACTGATTCATCAATCATTTCATTACCTGGTTTTCAATGATTTGTTTTTTTAACTGATAAGATCAGTTAAACAGGGTGTATTAAATGGAGTAACAACTCATAAATTAATAAAACCGATAAAATATACTTTTTTTTAATGTGTGTTTTGTCTTTTCTAATCCTTTCATTTTACGAGGCAACCTGAATATTCAGTCTTTCATTTCATTGTTACGGGTTCAATTTCTTTTTTACGTCTTTCGTTTCGTTTTCGCGCATCTTAATCATCATAGAGCTTGGTTTGAAGGTTTAAACGAAACTAAATTAAGACCATGAGTGGAGAACTAAACTGCTGAGTTTAAATCGGACGCCCACGTCCGAGGACTGATTCGATTTACGGAGACGTGTCAGTTGTAACAATATTGCAGTGAAGCTATTTGCTATGACGCCGGACGGGAATATATTTGGCGNCCCCCCAAAATAATACACTAACCATTAGTTGAACGTACAGTTGAACATTATTTCTACTCAGCAAAATTATTCTGAATTGACGAACTTCAGCGTTAAAAAGCGTCGGAAGGGAGAAATGTATATGTAGTTTAGAACTGTCAAGACTTACGAGAGGGTCGGTGGCGTATAATACACCCATAGAAATGGCGCGCGAACGAAAAGTGTGATAATTAAATGTTTTATACTAAGACTTTAAAATCTAAATAAAACACACTTTAAAGACTATTCCGAAATACTCTTTTCACATCTCGCCCAACGAAAACATTACTCTGAAACTTTTAAACGAAATTTTCAGGTAGCCGTAAACTAAAATTATTTATTTGAATATCCACTAAACTTCCGTAAGTCCGTGACCAGCACTTCGATTCAAATGTCTAACATACAAGGCTGTATTGTCCCCTCCTAAAGTCCTAAAGAAGGACGAATAACCTGTTTAGAAGTTCAGTGCTTTGCGCATAAGGGCGATGGAGCACTTTGTGAGCTGGTCATTTTCGCCATTATCGCCCCGTTGCTTCTATGCCCCATGCGAATACTCGCAGGTAAGTGTAGGCCCTAAAAGAGCGCCTGATTGATAGGCTACCGCGCCTAAACAGAAAGAAAGCAAATGGACGACGGTGCAATGGGAAACGTCTGAGAGTTAGGCCAACAGTTGAGAACAAGCTGGAGTAATGGTGCGTACCCGGGCGGAGAGCGCTGCGCTTGAAATGTCACGTGCATGCGCAGTGCCGACAACCCGGCTCATCGCCTAACCGCAGAAAAGGTAAGCGTACAGAAGTAAAGCAGAGAGGCGGTTCCTTCGATGTGGGCGTACCCATCCTCTGATCGGATGCGTGAGTCTCTGGGAAGCCACGTGTCTTGACTGGCTACAGCGCGCTGCCTATGCGTGCCTATTTGCTGGGCTGCCGGTCGGCAAGTAAGTTACAAGCCGCTGATTGGCGAACAACCGTCCGACATGTTGCTGGCTAGTGGCGCAACATTTCTGGCCTGTGCAGCAAGAGTTCGCGGAACAAGCATCTGTTTCACCTCTGTGGCAGAAGGGCGCCAAGAAAAAGTAAATGTTTTAAATAGTCCATTCGCGGTTTCTTCACACTTTTTTAATCAAACCTTTGAAAAAACACCCCGTGACGTGTTTAGTTATTTCCTAAATATCCCATGTATAGGGTCAGTGAATTTTAGCGTAAAAATTGGAGCACACAGTAGACTTCAATAATATATACACACCTCAGCTGTTGTTATACCTCCATTGGCTGCTGGTGCCTTGTCCGTCTTTGACCAAGCCACTCAGGACTAAGTAACTAGGACACTGAACCTTTGTGATACGTGCCGAAACGGTTAACACGGGCCAGAACATTGTTTAGCCAATCAAAGAAACTGGACGACCTTACAGTGATTTGGACTCTATCTTGTCTCAAAATCTTTTCGCGAAATATCCCTGCTCCTACCCATGAATCACAAGACTTCTTATACTTATGTTCATAAAAGTAACTTTTATTAAACATATTAAAATGTTATTTATATTTTATCTACAAATTATAACGTTCCATTTATAAATAATCTGACTTAAAACAGTGAGAAACCACGTGTGTTGGTAACGCCTAGTAATAAATAGTTCCCATGCAAACTATTATACCTAAGTGCGCACGAACGCGGTGCCTTGTCTTTTGGTGTGATTTTCCACAGTTAAACTTAGTTCGTGCGAGGCGGAAGAATACAATGGAAAGAGATATTAAGCAAGGCTTCAGGAATGTGTGAAGTAGTCATGAATGGATTACGTGCAAGGAGAATCCTCTCGAGTACAGCGTTCAAATAAAAAAAAGGTGCCAAAGCAACGCTGCGTCGCAGTTCCACGTCGACACCGCTGTGTCTCGCTCTCCCAGATGCAGCCCGAAGCGGCGGCGGAAAAACCGCACGCCGAACAGGAAGCTCTTGTGTCGTTCCTCTCGCTGCCGGGTCGGAGACGATATGCCGCGAGTCGGGTCTCTCCCCCGTCCTGCCAGCGCGTTCACTCAAAACATCTGCTCAACCCACTCAGTCCAAAATAAATACACGATTTCAGGCGTTGCAACAAACAAATATTTTTGTTCAGACCTGTGCTGATATCCAGACGACGCTTTGGCTTACATCGCGACCGAATAGAAATAATCCGTGCCTTACGTTACTGGCAGCAGTGGTTTACGAGGCTACGGGAACATAGTCTCAGCAGCGAATGATGTCTCCCACCACCACCGCTCGTCAAGAGGCCTCACCTCATTAGTCCAGACAACGTCCCTTGCCGACAACCAAAGAGACCGACCCTTTGTCGGGGACCTATCAAAGGGAACCTTCCTCGTTGGACGGTACGTTCTGCTGTGTACAGTGAAGACCGTTCAAGCCACTCCATAAGCGACGTCCCAGGTAGACGACACTGCGAGTGAAAGGGTTAAGATCTAAATGCATGCGCATTGCGTATCATCCTGGCCATATTTAAATTTAACATTGCCACGTGCCTGACCACTTTATTCACGCGCCGGTCAAGAGAATCTGTGAAATTATCAGGCAAGTAAATAGTTAAACAAATTTTCTAATTCTCGCGCTTAACGTGCGTAAAAGAAACGGAAAGCAAAATAAATAAGATCAGTATTTACAAATGTTTACATAACACTTTTGGTTCAACGTTAAGACATGGATCTACTTCCCCTCAGTCTTTATCAACTGTACTATCTCTCTCTCTCTCTCTCTCTCTCTCTCTCTCTCTCTCTCTCTCTCTCCTAGGCGCATGCCAGTCAGTGTGCCCGTTAAAATACAGGCGGTTCGGGAACTCGCCCAAAATATTTCGGGAGATGATTCCTTGTGTAAAATGAGGTAGACACGAGCAGTGCAACTTATAGCCTAGCTCATTTCCGAAGGAAGATACACAACCTTGGCTAATTAAGTTTATAAAAAACTATTTATGAAATCTATTTTCAGGGGCGGATATCTCCTTCAGGAGTCGGGATAGGTTAAAAATGCCAATACATACGTAAGATTTTCCACAAGGAACCGTCTCCCGGAATATTTCGGTTGAGTTAACGAACATTATGTACAGGTGGCGGGAGTTACATTTTTAACCCTTTCAGACCCACTTTGATTAACGGCTTCAGGTGCTGCAAACAATACATTTTATGATGCGTGCTGTACTTAGGTCGAAACGACACTTGTTTCGTTGTCACTGCCAACGAGCTGTAGTCTATATGTTCGGCTACAGTTATACGAACCAATTATGACCTCGCCCAGTTCAGACGGTTTGAGAATAATTTACCTACATGTAAGATCATTGGTCAATAAGCTTTGCAGTGTGAAGTACAGACCAACAATTACCTACACGGTCGAAATGTACGCAATTGTGTACACTGGGGTCTGAAAGGGTTAAAGGTTGATATCGAATCAGTTTACAGTTAACATGCCATGTACATATGTAGGGACAGGAAAACGTAATGATTTCGATGACATGCAGATAGACTCCACTTTCGTATGTATTTTTCGAGTCCCAGCTATTGGTTATTGGTTCATGGTTTGTTGTTGTCTCAGTGGGTTTCCATTTGTACCTCAGGCCCGGTGGCATATAATTCGAGCCCTATTTCCTTGCAGGTCTGCCGTTGGCTCTGTGTACTTCCTGGTCGCGCTTGACAAACAGCCGAAAGCTACATGTGTTTGAAGACTAGCCTGTCGTGAAATGAGTTCGCTAATTTTTTTCAGTCCCTACCCACGTCATTGTGCCTCCGCTCATCAGACACGCCTTGGAGAAGTCTGGACCAATAGTATACATTTATCACTCGAGATGCTTAATTTCACGTGGGCGACCAAATAGGAGCAAGAGCCCTGAACGGTTACGGCAGCCAATGAGCAAATTACCTGTGCTCGAGTAAACATAGTGTTGTGAAGTCTAGTTTGGTGTTTTTTTACAACGCGCAATGGCAGACAACAAGATCAGAAGAGGCATCGCAGTGCTATTTTCAACTAGTTCTAATACTTGACACCAGTGTGGCATTACAGCTGCTTGACTTTACGACTATATGAATTACTGTATTATCAATGTGATTATCTGTCGCTCGATCGTGCGGCTCTGGAGGACCGCTAAAGTCAACGTTAACATTAGTGTGTACAACATTTGCACGTAGCCGTTAAAAATAACATCCCAAGGACTAAGTTCTAACTCAATTACTACAAACATTTGCGACAATTGAATCACCAAGAGCGCTTTCCATTGCAATGACACAAATGTGCGTTGCTATGTAGAACTTTATGGTTGGTTAACATTTTTACACAGAACTCTTTAAAGATGGCGGGAAGATTTATTTGGTCATGGCCTCGACCTTAACATTACCTTATGTGCGCGACTTTGAATGACCTTGCACGCAAAAAAAAATTCAAAATTCAAAAAAATTATAAAATCCTAAAAAATTTATTAAAAATTACAACAAAAAAATTAAAAAATAAAACAAACATTTCAAAAAATTCTTTGAAGATGTATATGTAGGAGTTCCGGGGTTCGATGACAGGTGGGTTGACTAAGTTCCCGACACAACCAGCTCTCGCCATGTCGACCAGTGTCCATATCGTCAGCCATGTCACCTCTCACCAAGGCGAACTGGCTTCGATTCCCCGCGGGTTCGTTCCAGAGTTTTCGCACGTGGGAATCGTGCAGAACGATTCCGCTGATCGGCGTGTTTTCTCAGGGATCTCCCGTTTTCCCCGCCATTGCATCCAGGCGCTGCTCCATACTCACTTCGCTTCACGCTCATCGGCTCTTAAGACCCCGATATCAAGTGCCACCCTAATCTCTCCACTCCGTTCACCCGCTGACATCATCTTGTGCTTGTTCCATTTGTTTCGGGATGCAATTTTTTATTTGATTAGATTCTGGGAGCTGAGATTGGATACGTGCATGGAAACTTGTTTGTGCCAACAAGAAATACGTAGTCCTTGACACATTTTCAGACAGGTTACTGGCATTTTAATATTTAAAAAAAATACGGTCTCCCTTTTACTACGGGCGTTCCTGAATAATAACATGAGGTCATATTTTGCCCAAAACCAAGATGGAAGATAAAGAATCTGGGAACGGGTCCTGCGCAAGGATCTGGGAACGGGTGTTGACTCTGATTGGCTTCTGCGTACTGCGAAATTTTCTTTCCTTATAGGTAGAGCTAGTGATTTTTCGCGGGGGAAAAAAATGAGTACACGGTAGACTTCAATACTATAATCACCCAACAGCAGTTTGTCTATTGCCATTGGTTGCCATCTGCTTGAGAAGGCGTTTTCATATTTGCCCGGGTCACTCAGAATTCGGCAACGTCGGCACGGCTCCTTCGTAATTCGTGTGCAGACAGTTCACACGTGTCGGAAAGTAATTCAGCCAATCGAGATAGGTAAACGACGCTACAGTGTTTCGAAGTATAACTTGTCTTGAAATATTTGAAGTTGCCGTTTGGCGAGTACGACGCCAGGCGCTGATTGGCGAACATCACTCCGACGTGTTGTTGGTAGCGTGTGCTGCAGGAGCTCGCAAAGCAAGTGGCTATTTCACGTCTGTGTTCGTGATTACTATGTGGTTGCGGCGTGCAAGATGGCGGCCAGCGACGGCCATCTTGCCGGCGGGAGAAGGGGATTGTTCGACTTCTGTATTCGCAACTATTCTGTGTGACAACACGTCAGTTCCCGCTGTCGGGCGCCAGTTTTTGCCTACGTGCGGCTCCTGAGCTCCTCGCCCCACCTCCCCCATCATCGCCCCAACAGCCCCCTTCACCAATGGTTGAAGAGGGAGCTGTTGCAACACCCGGCCGGCACCAAAAAAAATCTTTTTTTTTTCCCACCGTCTTAGCCGCCCCTCCACCCGGAAGTGTCCGAAAGCGGTGCCAACCGCGCCTTTCACCGGCGGCGTCGAGCGGAAGGCCCCGTGACGTCGCAGCGCGCCGCGCCGCGCCCTGCGCACGCCGCCTGACTTATCGCGACAAAGCTGCGGGAACGCGCTTAAGGCCCCCGTCTACCTGGAACTTTTTCCCACGTTTAAGCTGAGAAGCGCGGGAGCGATAAGGGCGACACTGCCACGCGCATCAAGTACGCCATCGCCGCTAAGCGCAATGCTCTGAACTGGCGTGCAGTGTTCTCGTCGTGCTGCGTGTACCTATGGCACTTTCAGCGGTGACCCTATTATTTTATTGGTCAAACGTCTGTCGGAAGGTTCAATGCAGGGCCCTTGAGTAGTTTTTACATGTATCTGATGCGTATATTTTGAGGTAGAGCGTTTTGAAAAAAAGCTGTTTCTAGTCGTTTCGGAGTACCCTGAAATGGCGTTTCTAACGTGCGTGGCATTGTAACGTACTCAACAGCCCTCGTCTAAAGTGATCGTTCCTTTCGTAGAACCACACATTGGACGCAAGTTTAATAGTTTCGTGGGAAAACATGTATTTCAAACTCTCTATGCAACGCAGTTCAAGCACCAGGTAGGCGGGATGCCTTAAGAGTGTTGGAAACCAAAAACAATAATTATTTTATAATTCTACCAAACTTTTTTCAACTTCTATGTATTGCTTGTAATTACATTTTCCTCGAATAAAGAATTTTGCACTTTACATTTTTTTGATAATTTGATGTAAAATCTAAAAGTTTCTGTTCTGCCGCAGCAATAATACACTAAGTTCTACAAATTTAAAAAAAATGTAACGTAAACTTACGCCGGTGGGCTAAAGCTTGACATGTGTGTAATCACCAAATAAGAGTTCATGCATTAAAAAATGTTAAAAATTAGCAAAAAAAAATTACATGCAAAATTTTTTATAAGTATGATTACATGTCGGTCACGCAGTAGCCCACGGCATTTGTTTACATTGGTAATTAGTTTTATTTGTATAAATTAGTTAGCATTTGTTATTATAAATGCAGCAAAACAGAAAAGTTTTGGATTTGACATCTAATTATTTAAAAAATAAAAAACGTAAATTTTTTTCTTGGAGGAAAATGGCATCACACACAAGTGTACAAGTTGGACAATATTTGGTACAATTATAAACTAATTAATTTTTTGGTTTCAAACACCCTCAAGACGTTGAGTGCGGCACATTTTCACAGCTGTAAAATAGAAGTTAGGTAATGAGTCGCCTATCCAGCGCTTTGTGCAATGCGAGTTCTGTTGGTCTCTGCATTCCGACTTACCACTGCTTTATTGGTTGACACGACAACGGGCACGCCTGTTGCGGAAGTTCGCCCTGTACGTCAGTGCAAGCAACACAACGGGTGGAGTGCGGGGGTGGGCAGTAATAAAATGGGCTCATCACGCACTCTGCTCAGATAACTCATACATAGACCACAACACTAACGATATAAACAACACACAAAAACACAACATCAAGAACAAGAATACAATCGCGTAGCAAGCCCATTGTCTCCTTCAGGTGGGCAGGGTTGTGGCGAAGGGTGGAAACAAAGACACCGTTGTTAACCAACTGACATAACAAATATTTAATCGCTTTTCATTTTAACTTCTATTTCCAAGCCCCGTAATTTTTTTTTTCTTTTGTGTGAAATTTGTGTAATCAGATCTGTGTAATGACGCCGCCTCGGATGGGCTATTTGGCTAAGTGGGGTTTAAAGTTTTCTAAATTTTCTCCTTCTGTGCGTTAGTGTGGCTCTCCTTGCACTGCACGCTGTTGCACCATAGAGTGGACGCACGTCTGCAAGTTCCGTCACCCGCAACCAGGCGTGAACTGCAAATGGCGACAAACGCCGCCGTGGACGCATCGCATTGCGTCGCCCGCTAGCGCCGCCAACCCTCGGCGCGGCAGACGGTTGTTCGCGCTGGAAACTACAGCCGTTCACGCACACGTCCCACACGCGTATTCCCCACTCAATGCCTCGTCATGCCGGAAATATACATTTCCGACCGTTGATTCCATATCTAGAAATACTAGGTTTAAAGCCCTCTAGCATCTGCGTCATTTTGACGCTAAAGGTTACCAGACACACTGTATTTACAGGCAGTCAAGGCAAGCTGTACGTGAATTGCCTATGCGCGCTATTACAGGGGCACCGCAGCACGAACATTTTCTTAAAATGATTCGCGAAATATTCAAGTGTTTGTGCATTTCCGCTTACCAGCGTCCTAATGACTCGTACCACATTTGACAAGCGTACTCCATTGAATAGAGTTTAAATGTGTGTGTATAGCGTAAATTACTCAAATGAACATAATGGGCTGTATTGTATTCTACCTAGAAGAGAACATTTGATTTGGACGCCTCCACCACCGCATTAAATTTCAAGACAGCCGGCCAAATTATGAACGCCATAAGGTAGAGTAAGAGGGCCCGGTGTTGTGTGAACCAATATAACGGTTGTAAATGTGAATACGAATACCATCAGGACTGATGATGATGCAAACGTGAATAGAGAATACTCCGTCTAGCTTGTCTTTATTAGCAGTCAATTTATACCTACGGACTTGAATATTTCGCGAATCATTTTAAGACAAGCTAGGCTTCAAACTTGTGTACGTTTCTGCTATTATTTCAGTTGGGCCGCAGTTTATTAGACACGCCCAAGTGAACTCTGAGCCAATAACAGACTTGCAAGGAAACCAACTTTTCGAATTCTGTGCCACCTTGTGTGAGGTAAAACTGGCTACACACTCTGGCAGCATCCACTGAATAGAAAGCTTATGCTCGAAAATACACAGGAACATGGAACCTAGCATACACGTATTTTAAAACAAGAAGTTTTCCTCTCCCTATCTAAACAACACTCAAAATGTTAAAAACGTAAGATTCCTTCGTATCCGACGCTGCAGGGACCGCGGTGGTGTAGTGGTCAGACCACTCGCCTCCCACCTAGGTTAACCTGGTTCATTTACCGGCGAGGTCACTCCCGGATTTCACATGTAGGAATAGCGTCGGACGATGCCGCTGGTCATTGGGTTTTCTCGGGGATCTCCCGTTTCCCCTCGCCTTTGCATTCCGACGCTGCTCCATGCTCATCTCAATGCACCCTCGTCAACTCTCAAGACCTGGATGTAAAGAGCCGCCCGAATCTCTCCGCTACACTCCGACGCTATACGAGCGTGCAATAGCTTGCTGTTCCCTCCATTCCTAGTTTACGTGTGCGTGACGCATCGAAAGGCCGCGCAGAGGATTGTGCAACCGGCGCAGCGCGCTGTGCTCGGGACGACCCCTCGCATTTCGACCTTTACGTGTGGAAAACCTCGCCGGAGCGAAACCCAAGCGAACACCACCAA
This sequence comes from Clitarchus hookeri, assembly GCA_002778355.1. Lineage (NCBI taxonomy): Eukaryota > Metazoa > Arthropoda > Insecta > Phasmatodea > Phasmatidae > Clitarchus > Clitarchus hookeri. Next base: position 385,562 of record NQII01000042.1, read on the forward strand.
ACAATGCAATTACCGACGCCAGCGATCAACTCCCTGACGCGAACGCTAACGATACCATGCTCACTTCGCGGCATGCGTGCCGCTGTGATAACTACACGTTCCCCCTAACTTCTTCATCACGCTGCTCGGCCGAGCTTATCGCAACGCCACGGCACAGAGTACTTAACGATATAGGCGATTCACGGTAAAGTGAGCAGTTTTGACAGCCCTCTCATTGAGAATAATAGTCAATAAATGTAGTTCATTTCAGCCTTGTACGTTAACTCCCGAATGTTGTGTAATATACACACCGTGTTTATTACTTGCATTGCAATACTTATTTTAAAAGGCGGTTAAAGGATAAAAAATGGCTGAAAGGAAAAAGTAACTCGGGCCTCAAAAGTGCTCACTTTACCGTGAACAGCTTATGCAGTGGTGAAACAGCCGCATGCGCCACCGAAATGACGCCACCAGCCGGGAACATGTCGGAACGCCATTCGCCAATCAGCGTCTCACAACCTACTTAGCCATTCGGTAGCCCAGCCAATAGGGAACCTTTCGCAACACGCGGCAGCCAATCGGAGACGAGGCCCTTTCTCAGAGCCCCGCGCAGCCAATCTGAGAATGGATTCGCCTACGTCTCGGTTTGCTATCTACTCTGTGGTCGAGGAATACCGAGGGAGAGTTAAATGTTGCGTTTTAAACTATACGTGTAGACTAGGCTTCATGGTCCTATGCATTTTCTAGTCTCGCCTTTCTGTTCATTGGCTGCCGCCCGGGTGTGCAGCCAGTTTTTTTTTTTTACCTCAGACCAGATGGCACGGGATTCGGTGATTGTTTTCTTCCAGGTTGGTTATTGGCTCAGAGTTCACCTGGGCGTGTCTAAATAACTGTGTTCCAAATGCAAACAAAACCATAAATGTACATGTGTTTGAAGTTTAGCTTTCTCTAAAATAAGTTAGCAAAAATTTTGCAGCCCCGAGTGCTTACATGAAATATTTAAAACTGCTTTATTTTATAGTGTTAGCATATGAAAATATTTTGCTTTGAAAACGTGACTTATTTGGCGTTTGTGTACTCTGTTGACCAGGAAGAAATTTTCAGCATGCTTCGAATATGGCTGAAGATATATATACATACATATATATATATATATAACACTTTTCCTGTAAAAAATAATAGTAAATTAGTTACAGTGTGAGTATGTTTATAACAGTTGTGTTACACCAATTTCTTAAAAATTTATTTTGTTCTCCAGCACGTAAATTCTCCTGATATGTTGCTTAAACGCACCAGTAATATACTCGAAACAGAGTTATTTTTACAGCTCTTCGAAANACATTTTTTTTTTTTTTTTTTTTTTTTTGGAATGTTCACTTACGCCGCAGTAAAAAAAAAAATCCTTCCTCATTTTTTTTTCTTTCTTTATCGACCGCATTAACACACCCTTCCTTTTGTCAAGTTTTATACCTTGCCTCTTGTGTTTTTTTTTTTATCAATCGTCATCTCGGTTTCTCGTATTCTTTTTTCTTACGTAATATTTCCAAAATTTTTGTTTCTCTTTGTTTCACTTTTACGTGCGTATTAAAGAACTTCCATGCCACAGTTTTATTACACGGTTATTTTCACATTCCCCGAAATAAAACGACCAACTTACTACGAGACAAAAGTCCCCTTCATACTGTAGATATTTTCCGATTACTTGCGTGTTTCGTTGTTTTCTAGTATGGCGGCATATTTCCAACCCATTCAGACCCAATGTTCACAGTTGTGTAAATTACGCACGTGTAAGAAATTTTTGGTTTTTACTGCACACTGTAACGCTCAATGACTAGAGACCTGAAAAATTCGCGAGTTCAATGACCTCTATTGTCTTATGTAAAAATATGCCGATATCAACTGCACATTGGTTGTCTGCTGTCACAGTGGAAGGCGACAATTGGACACCGTTCTCCAGGAGGTGTCAAACACTGTGTGTACCAATGGCTAAAGTTATTTAAACGCACGTGTTTTGAATTCTAGCTTGTCCCGAAATGAATCCGCGAATTATTCAGGTCTCCATAGTATAGGCTTTTCACGGTTATTTGAAATCAACCTATGAATAGGGACACCTGAATTTCGCGAAAAGATTCCCGCACATGTTAGATTTCAATACCCTATCGGTACATCAGCAAATTAATTTTGCTTATTGGTCGCGTGCCTTTGTGAGGAAAATTTTCTTACTTCGCTGGCCAATCAGAAATAAGGTTACTCCTACAGTGTGCGTCTGTGATTCGCTAGCAGACACCTAAGACGGGTAACACGTAATTCACACCCAATCACGAAAGTGTATCTGAGCTAGACGTGTTATGAAATACAACTAGTCATCAAATCTTTCCGCGAAAATCGGGTGTGTTCCTACCCATGAAAAATTTCACTGCACCTGCCTACGTACGTCTTAACGGACACGCTGGCAGGTAAGCTCCCAGTGAAGTTGGTGATGATGGAGGGAAAGTAGTTCAATGTCTTAACGTCAGATTAAAATATTTAGGTAAACAGTTTCGAGTACTGAATTTTTTTTTTTTTTTTTTTTTGCTTTATGATTTTTTAAAATGAATATAAATGCAAGAATATTCAAATTTGTAAAATATTTACTTTACTAATAATTCCGCAGTTTCTCATGGCTGACGCATAAATAAAGTGACCAGGCCCATTGCAATGTTAATTGTAAATGTGGTGGGAAAATGCACAACATGCATACAACTATATCTTTAGCAGGGCTTTCAAAATTTGCTCAGTTTACCGTGAACAGCCTTTACTACAGAACACTTACGAATACAGAAGTGAAACAGCCTTTTTTTTACACAGCGAAATAAAGTCGCACACGCCAGCAAAATGGCGTCACTAGTCAGCAACATGTTGCTACGTCGGGTAACCAGGCAGCTCAGCCAATAGGGAATATTTCGCGGCACGCAGTAGCCAATCATACACAAGGCCCGTTCCCAGAGCCTTGCGCAGCCAACAAGCGAATGGGTACGCTTACAGAAAAGAAACCGACACGCCATTTTACTTCTGTACACTTACCTATTATGTGCGCGAAGTATGAAGTTACCTGTCAAAAGTAAATCCGTGACGTAACATAAATGTGGTTTAACCCTTCCAGACCCACTTTAATTTACGGTTTTAGGTCTTGAAAACAACATTTTTATGATGCGTGCTGTACTTAAGTCAACACAACATTTGTTTCTTTGTCGCAGCCAATGAGCTGTAGGCAATATGTTCGCTTACGAACCAATTATGACCTAAAACCAGTAAGACGGTTTGCGAATAATTTACCCACAGGTAAGGTCATTGGAAAATTGCGAAATATTGTTGAGCCAACACATCTTTGATAACACTATAGCTGGTATATCATTTTATGATTGTATGAGCAAGGTTTTGACTCAGCTAACTTCTTTGCAAGCCAATAACAAACGTTCTGATTTAGAGTATCAGAAACCTCATTGGCCCAATTAAATGGGATAGTAGCCTCACACATGCAGGTCGTCCAATAAGGAAAGAAAACTGTAGGAAATATGTACAGTACGTTGAATCATAGCAAACAGTCAACTTTTCCTGCGATGAACCGTAATCTCTGATCATTGGTCATTGAGTTTCGCAGTGTGCGGTACAAACCAAAAATTACCTACGCGTGCATAATATACACAAATGTATACACTGGATCTGAATTTGTTAAGATTTCCTTTCTCTGTGATTACGAATCCAGCTGTTTTAAAATCGAACAATGAAAACTTTGATTAGAAAAAAAAATTAACACTAATTAAAACGGCGACGTCTTTTAAAGAAACGTAATAAAGGTTTTTTTTAAGTATTCTCACACTTATTTGAACGTTTAGAATTATTTCCTCGGGCGATATTTGCATGTATCGGCAACGTGCGAGTTTCCCATCTAGGAGTTTTGATGAACCTCGAAGGATAAATTCTGAGTTTGTTAGGCCACTTTTGCACACACATACTTCACATTCTATTGTGCTGTACGCGGGTTGACAGCTTTGAGCGACTGACAGCTATAACAGACTGTAAATAATACGCCGCGACAACATGCACGGAGATGGTATCTGCTTGTCTGGCCAGCACAACATTATGGCCATGGACTCTTTCGATGCAGCCTAGCCCACTGACTAATGGATTGTATCTGCAGCTCACATAACTATATTTCTTCTTGGTACTTTTGAAAATAGTCCGCAGTGTTGCTTTACTTGAAACAATTTGGCATTCTCTCAGACAAAAAAAAAATCAAATTTTAACATTAAATTTGAAGGTGTGTAAATTACGTGTCTATTATGCATGTATATTGCTTACGTTCTCGTTTAACACTAATTTTAATGAATACGTTGAACTGTTCTCGCTGAGAAAGTCACAGCGCTCCCCTTACACCATTTCACATATATATTATATTAACGAAAATATTTATGTAAACTAAATAGTGCCAGGGCTTATATTATAGTCCATTCAAGGTCACTTCCAACTTTGCTGAAGCCCTGCTCAAATTCTACTTCCCGGATATTCCTCCACATCACGCAAGCAAAGCTTAACTAAATCTAGAAATTGCACCAGAGGGTTAGCGCACCGTATTCATCCGCACTCAGTTTAATATTATTTTTCATGAGAACTATTTGTTACTAAGCATTACCAACACGCATATTTTCTCCCTGTTTTATTCGTGATGAAATACTGAAATGTATAGATAAGATATAAGTAACAGTCCAATTTAACCATAGGTAAGATAACGTTATGTTAACAGAAGTATAAAACACTTGTGATATGTGACATATTTAGGAAACAACCAACACGTTATACATAGAGCCACTTTTCAAAGGTTTAATTTTAAAAAGTCTGAAGCAATCGGGATGCTGATAGCATTCGCCAACATTACAGTTCATTACATTTAAGGCATAAACAACACATAAGTCTAGTGGGAGCGTATACTTATGGTCGAACTGAAGTTACCTCGTCACCATTGCTGTGACACCATTGGATGTCGCCACGGGGTTCGCGACGCCGTTGGAAAACGCCGATGATATGCGACGAGACGCCGTAGTTTTTGCGCAGCGGTGGTAGTCGGCCATATTATATTTGGCTTTCAGTGTGAATTGAACGCTGTGGCATATCAACTTAATCAGGGTCGCGCGTATAATGCGAACATGTAGCCGGCAAAAGCGAAAAGTGCCAGTGATCGGTTTCTGCCGTTCAAAGTTATATTTATTTATTAATGATGTTTTTTTTGTATGTACTGTATTTGTAAATAAAAACGTAAAATGTTGGGTGTCGGCTTAACTAAAATGACGCGTAAAAAGTGAATACGCTAACACAGAGATTAGATGTCAATCACCTTTGATTTCGCTGCATTTTGAACCCCAACAGATGCTCTATTTTAACGCATTTACGAATTTCTTCCAAGAAAAAATCTTCCAATAAATTTGCTCATTGGGAGTGGAGTGATTTGGGTAGCTCTTAACATCAATACCTCGATAGACGACGAGAGTGAGGCGAGGCGAGTAGGAGCGGCGCCGGTCCCAAGAGCGGGGGGAAACTGGAAATCCCCGAGATAACCCGCCGACCAGCGGCATCGTCCGGCTCGATCCCCACATGCGGAAATAAGGGAACGACCCCGCCGGGAATCGAACCCGTTTCGCCTAGGTGGGAGACGAGTAGTCTAAAACTGCTGCACCACCGTGCCCCGCGCGCTCGACACAAATACCACGCACATCACACATTTATAAACAATTGCCACGCTTGAGCGAGAGAAATTAATTCGGGACTCAAACTGCCAAAATGATAGCATAAGTGACTTACACGCGAAACCAAATTTGTCAGCTGCCATTGCATTTATGATCAACTCGCCGGACTGTCATTTCGGTATACGCTGCCTGGTTCCAATCAGACGCTGGGCACATTTACAAAATGGCAGTGACGTAAGTCCATTTACACGCAGTGTCGAACTGATGGCGTTTCCAAGGCGTTTAAGAGGAACTGGTAGTATGTACCACCGGTTGTATAATAAGTCGTATAGAATGTAAAAGTAGTTTGTAGCTTCCTAGAATCTTCAGGGTCCCTTCAAAGGTCAGTTGTCCTCTTGTTCGGGTTATATTTAAAACTACTCAGACACAGTGTATATTGTGTTCATAATGCACATGAAGGATTGTTTTTTACCAGTACCACATCACAGAGTTAAGTATAGAGACTACTCGTCTTCCAGATAGGCGAACCGGACTCGATTCCCGGCGTTGTCGCTCTCGGATTTTCGCATGTCGGAATCGTGCCGGACGATGCCGCTGGTCGATGAGTTTTCTCGGGGATCTCCCGTTTCCCCCACCATTGCATTCCGGCGCTGCTCCATACCCACCTCACTTCACCCTCGTCGGCTCTCAAGACCTCGACGTTAAGTGCCGCCGAGATCTCTTCACTCACCCACTCACGGGAATATATGGCGGTTCCTTTGATGTTGGCGTACCCGTTCTCTCATTGGCTTCGCGAGGATCTGGGAGCGGGCCTTTTGTATGTTTGGCTACCGCGTTTTGCGAAAGATTTCCCCCATTCGCTGGGCTGCCGACTGGCAAAGCAAGCTACCAGGCGCGTTCCGACATGCCACTGGCAAGTCACGCCATTTTGCTGGCGTGTGTGGTTGTAGTTCCTGGTATAAGCTGCTATTTCACTTCTGTATGCTTAAAGTACTCTGTGACCAGATGTGTATCGCAAGCGGACGCCACGAGTCCAGTTGGTGTAACATTCTACGGGAATAAATTCGATGAAATAAATTAATACCGTTTGTTTTTTAACGCCTCATTACGGATGCCTGAGTGCTACATGGGAGGCGGCTTATACGCACTTCCCCGTACATAAAGTGGAATAATTTAATGCCTTTCCCGACCTGCGAAGGAAGAAGGCGCCCCACCGAAGGCGACCTTGAACACGGAGGACGGCGGGTTGATATGCATGTCGTTCCGTGGAGTGTCCTCTAACATATGAGACGATGTAGCAAATCTGGATCAACCTGTTCAGCGACATCCGTGCCAAGTAAAAAAAACTATAGCTGACAGTAAGAATCTCCGTTGTATATGCTGTTTGCTGTTAACTCAACGCTCATTTTAAATCAGAATTTTAAAAAAAAATCCCCTACACGTTCACAACCGTTTTAACACATTAACTTACGCATTCAGTTTTCATTTAAAGTGTTGCAACAGAGGACATTTTTGGACTGACAAGTATTTACGAATTACATATAATAACGTACACATATTGAGTATATGTTGGTCCACGGCACAAACTGCAACCAATCATAAAATGTTTGCGTGTCAATGGTAACCAATAGAATGATATCGGGAAAGACGATGTCTGTGCTGGTGCTAGCGTCTAACCCTGTACAGCGACATGTCGTACATGAATTAGTAAACTCGGCATAATATGTTAACCCTCTCAGTCACGGTGTTCTCTCTCTGGGACGTTGCATATGAAGTGGCTTGAATGGTCTGCACTGTACACAGCAGAACATACTGTCCAATGAGAAAGGTCCCCTACGTGTGGGAGACATCATTCGCTGCTGAAACTGTGTTCCGTAGCCCCACAAACCACTGCTGCCAATAACATAAAGCACAGATAGATTTCTACTGGTAACGATTAAAGACAAAGCATAGTCTGGATATGAGTACAGTTCCGAATAAAAGATTTGTTTGTTGCAACACCCAAAATTATACATTCATTTCTGACTGAAAGAGCTAACAGAAGTATGAAACACTTGCGATACATGACGTATTTAGGAAACCATAAAGCACGTCATACACGGAATGATTTTTCATGGGGTTTGTTTCAGAAAGTGTGAAGAAACAGCGAATAGATGGCTTGAGCGGCCGGAGTTCACAACGCGCGCTTCCGTCGCGCCTCTGTATTGTTACAGTTTCTGTGTTAACACGCCAGGGGCACATAACCGCTCTGGTTGCAGACGGGCAAGGACGCTCTCCGGTCCCACGGGTGTGTCAGCTCGGTGGAATGTCGCGGGCCCGAAGCGGCCGCCGTCGCGAAGGACTCTCTCAGGGGGAACTTGTATTCTGCGGCAAGGTCTCCGCCGTGGCTCGCGCACGCAATAGGTACATATACAGAAGTGGAACACGAGGCGGTTCATTTGATGTCGGCATGTAGCTAGAGTGAGTAAGTGAGGAGATTTAGGCGGATCTTAACATCGAGGTTTCGACAGCCGATGAGGGTGAAGTGAGCTGAGTAAAGAGCAGCGCCGGGATGCAGGGGTGGGGGAAATGGGAGACTCCCGAGAAAACCCGCCGACCGGTGGCATCGTCCGGCACGGAGTGAACTGGCCAGGAATTCAACCCCGGTTCGCCTTGGTGGAAGGCGAGCAGTCTAACCGCTGAGCCACCGTGGCCCCGCATATAGTCTAGTTAGGACCACCTGTTTTCCACGTAAAGATTTACGCAGAGGTAAAGTTGCAATACCCTGTGTGCACACTTGCAGTTATCCTTTGGCTATTGGCCGCCTGTGTTTGCGTTAAGACTGACTGCCACATGAGTGAACCAATCTGAGTTAAGTTCCTGCGATAATGACTGACCGTGATTCGCTAGCAGAAAGATCACATGCGTAACAATTGACATGATCCAATCACGAAAGTGGGTCTGAACTACCAGTACAGTATTTTGGAACAACAACTTGTCCTGAAAAATTTTCCATAGTCCATTCACGGCTACTTCTGAATTTTCTGAAACCCTGCTTAACCCTTTCAGATCCACTTTAATTAACGGTTTCAGGTGCTGCAAATAAAAAAATGTTATGGAGCGTGCTGCACTTAAGTCGACACAACACTTGGTTGGTTGTAACAGCCAATGATCTGTAGACTATATGTTCGGCTACAGTTACATGAACCAATTATGGCTTAGACCAGTAAAATTGTTTGCGAATCATTTACCCACAGGTAAGATCATTGGTCATTGAGTTTCACAGTGTGCAGAACAAACCAAACATTACCTACACGTGCGTAATGTACGCAGTTGTCTACACTGGGTCTGAGTGTGTAAGGTACTACTTCCAGGATATTCCTCCTCCTCACGCAAACAAAGATTAACTGAGTCTAGGAAATTATACCATATGGACAACGCACTGCATTCGTGCGCACTCAGTGTAATAATATTTTGCATAATAACTATTTCTTACCAGGCATTACCAACATACATTTTTCCTCCCTGATTTTATTCACACTAGTTATAAATTAAATATTACAATTTTTATATAATATTAATTTTAAAGTTCAATTTAGCCAAAAATATGGTACTTTTACGTTAACACAAGTATAAAACGCTTGTGATACATGGCATATTAAGGAAGCAACCAAACCGATCATACATGGGGTAATTTTTCAAAGGGTTTTCTCAGTAAGAGTGAAGAAAATGCGAATTAACTATATTCATTTCGCTCATTGTTGCGAGAGGATCTGGGAACAAGCATTGTGTCTGATTGGACGCAGCGTGCTGCGAAACATTCCCTATTGGCTGGGCTGCCTCCAGGCTAGTATACCAGGCGTTGATTGCCGAGCGGCATTCCGAAATGTGACTTGCCAGCGACGCCATTTTGGGGGCGTGTGCTGATGGATTCCGGGATATAAGCTGTTGTTTCGCCAAAATGTTCTGAGTACACAGATTCCCCAGATTATTTGCAAAGCGTTAAGGAGTTTAACACTTCGAGTGCTGGCGATGTAATATAACGTCGCCTAATTCTTTAACAAGTTGTATGGGTTTCGTCGTAACATTACGACATCCTCAATCTTTGGAGACACTGGTGAAACGACATTACTTCGCCAATAGTTTTCATAAGTGTCTCTGAAACGTAGCATTACGTTAGCAACATTCAAAGCGTAAATTAACAGGGTGGATTGTACAATATCCTACGTAGGAAAGAACATTTTATTGGGACACGTTCAACTCGGCATTACATTGGCAGACAGCCAGCCAGTAATGAACGTTGGTAAGTAGAGTAAGCGTGTCTGGTGTCGCGAGAACGAATGAACAGTTGCAAATGGAAAATACAGAGACCAACACAACTGATGGTCATGCAGTCGTGAATATAGGTGACACGCGTCCAGCTTGTCTTAATTGTCAGTTTATCTGTGCCGCACTCAAAAGTGTTGACGTCGAAAGATATCTCCACAAATAGCGGTAGTTAAATACGTTGCGGTTACTCACGTGTGCCTACCAAAGGGATGGCATGTTCGTGTGCTTAGAATTATCCCCACTTCCACGCCTTTGTTGGAACTGGTTTCTCCTCCGGCGTCCAGTTGTGTCGTAAATCGCAGCTTTGCGTGTTTCTTGGCTACCGTGGTCGGCCTTCACGCGTGTAGCACATCTATTTTAGCGACACGGTTGCGCGAGGCGTGGTTAATACCGGCATCGTTAAACTGACGTTAAAATCCCCGCAAGTGTGAAAAATGATTACATGTGCAATTTATGCCCATTAACTAGGGGTAGGGATATTTCGCGAAAAGATTTCGAGATAAGATACACTCCAAAGCACCGTATGGTCGTCCAGCTTCTTTGATTGGCTAAAAAATGTTCTGGCCCGTGTTAAGTAGGAGCTTGAATAGAAACACAGTATAAATTATATATATATATATATATATATATATATGATTAACGCCCAAAGTCGGTTACAGAACAACAACCTCTGTTGTCGCAAGCCGGTAAACTAAATTTTACACTCCTGAGCTTGAAGACTCGTCTTCTGTGAGATGACGCGCACTTCTACTTGCTTGTCCATTCATAGTTACTTCCAGATTTTCTGAAGCTCTGCCAAAGTTCTAATTTCAGGCTATTCCTTCGTCTCATGCAAACAAAACTTAACTAAGTAAAGAAAATTACACTAAAGGGACCACGCACCGCATTCGTGCGCACTCATTTTAATAATATTGTTACGCGCTGTAGCTCGAAC
>NQII01000042.1:396661-418143 GCA_002778355.1 Clitarchus hookeri
ACAGCCCCTCTTCCTCCCCCCGTACTGGAGAATCCGACGAGTGTAGAGGTTGCGCAAGAATATTCTGGGAACAAAGACCCTCGGCGCAACGCAGTATTTAGAGAAATTTCAGGGTGGTGGCCTACGACCCTATAAATACAAGCCACAGCTGGACTGTCAGCAGTCTTTGGCGGAGGCCATCTGGCTGAGTGCGGTGGCAATGACAAGTGCGGCGAGGGGCGGACGACGACGGGAGATTGCGAGGCGACGGCGGACGAGGTGCTTGAGGTGTGATTGGACGAGAGGGCGGGAAACCCGACGAGTGAAGGCTATTGTGCAGGAGGGCACTTGGAAAACTCTAGAACATTGCGGACTGGTGGAACATGGAATAAACTGAGGTGGAACTTAATAAAGATGTATTACGGATTTTATTGTAAATATTGGAACTGTCAAATATGGACATAGAAACGGTAAAAATAATTGAATTTATTCTGATACACTGTCTATTGGGACTGATTTGTAATTATTTAATTACATTAATTTCCTAGAGGTGATTGAAGATTGTATTGATTGAATTAATTAAATGTTAAACAGCCAGTGATATGCATTTATTGTGAGAATTTGGGTCGAGGGAACTTTGTTCTTAGTTATTGTAAATAAAATTAAGAAGCTATAAATAACTCTTTTATTTAAGAAAAGACCTCTGTCCCTTAACTAATGTGATTTAACCCACTGATTTTGAGAGAAATTGTAATAATATTTTCCATAAAAATTTTTCGTACTAAGCATTGCCAACACGCCAATTTCCCCCTAGTTATAATTCATACAATTTATTAATGAAGTTTTCTAAATTGCAAATAAAACAAGGGCAGAATACCGATTTAACCATAAATAGAATACTTTTATGCTGACAGAAGTTTAAAAAATGCTTTTTATACGTAATAATTTAGAAAACAACCAAACACTTCTTATATTGGGTGATTTTACGAAGGTTTGATTCTAAAATTGTGAAGACACTCCGAATAGACTATAGCACGAAAGCGAATTAATTAATAGAACTTTGGGAATTATGCTTTTTGTTTGATATCAGAATGGTTTTTGAAAACAGGGTATCAGGGCCGGGGTAGTTTTGGACTCGTCAGAGGTGTTTGAATTGAGCTTGATGATCTGATCGTGTCCGGAGACCGAATGCGTATTGGACAGGTAATCAAGCATTAAATAGTTTCAGCATGGCACACACATAACGACAGACGAAAGCCAGTCTTTAAAACCTCGTGGGAGAAGGATTACGTTCGATCGATGACCGTGCAACTGTGACGTGGCAAAGTTCAAGCATCACTTAGGAATACGGCTGAGAGACATTTCAAAGCGAAACATTTAGTTGCTCTTTGACATTTCTGCGAAATGGAAAAGTTGCGCGGCGAGCGCGCGTAGGTGTGACTGTCAATCTTCGCTGCAGTTTGCGGAAGAGAAAGTGTTGAGTTGACTCCGAGTCATGAAAACCCACTCCAAACTTCAATTCCTGAAAAATTAAATATTTCTATCAGCCAGTACGAAAATTTACTTCTCGACTATTTTTAAGTCAAAATTTGAGCACGATTCACTGATTATAATGGAATGCGAAATATATCTCGTGGCAGAAATATTAGCAAATTTCGTTTCGTTCTTAAAATGCGGACAAAATTTCCAAATGATAAACATAAAAAAAAATATTTTTTGCCTGTTTAAGATAGTGTCTAGAAAAAAAATTAATGTTTTAGTATTTCACTAACGGAAGTTAACTTTATATAATTAAAGTGATTTTTAACATGACTTTGAAACGTTCCCTTTAAAATGACTTTGATTTAAGGGTTTGTTTGACATTAAAAAAATATATATGTTTTAAATATAGACTCTTTACGTTAACCCATTCAAACCCAGTATGAAAATTTGTGTGCATTACGCACGTGTAGGTAACTTAGGTCCGTGCTGCACACTGCGAAGCTCAACGACACAATGACCAATCATATTATCTGTGGGTAAAGGATTCGCAAACCTTCTTACTGGTCTAAGTCATAAATGGTTCACATTACTGTAGCCAAACACATAACCTACAGCTCAGTGGCTATGGCAACGAAATAAGTTTTATGTCGACTTTAGTACAGTACGCTTCATAAAATATTTTGTTTGCAACACCCGAAACATTAAATTAAAGTGGGGTCTGAAAGGATTAAATAAACACTTTTAAAAGTTTCCTTAGGACATACTTTTTTCCCATTTCGTCTCCTGCCACCAAATGTAAGGCACGTAAGTACGTTGTTAACGTTCCATCGGTTACTTTTACGAACGTAAATAAAGTGCACAAGTTGAACATAGTACTTTGAATACGACGTTAAGGCGTGCAAATACTTTCCCATGTCGCTGTAAACTTTACTGGGAGCATTCCACTACGTATATCCTTTTGAATATATCAAGCTAGGAAAGGAAATTTTTTCTGTTATACCTAATCATAAGGGCCAGTGACTTTTCGCGTAAAACTCGGAGCACACAGTAGACTTCAATACTGTATACACACCTCGGCTGTTGTTATACCTCCATTGGCTTCTGTGGCCGTGTCCGTCTTTGACCAAGCCACTCAGGACTTAGTAACTCCGACACTGAACGTTAGTGATTCGTGCGCAAACGGTTAACACGGGCCAGAACTTTTTTTTAGCCAATCAAAGAAGCTGGAGGACCACACAGTGCTTTGGACTGTATCTTATCTCGAAATCTTTTCGCGAAATATCACTGCCTCTACTAATCATCAATTGCGAGCCAAACTATAAAGTATTTTGTAGCTAGAGAAATAAACCGTGTGGATGTAACTACGCTCAGCATATCACGTTCAGAGAGCTACCTTTCAAACAAAATAGCTACAGACACCGGAAAAGCCTGAAATTATTTTAACCAACACGTCTTCATAAACACTGAACCGTCACAATCGTTTTGGGATCGGAATATGCATTTTTGACTCGGCACTTTGCAGACGAGTCAAGGTTCAGCCTTATAGTGTCAGAATTGTCGTTGTCCCAGAGAAATGAGGAAATAGCGTCATAGCACAGAGTACTTAACACGCCGAGGACTATTCCTTAGTCTAGCTCGGGCGGCGGCCGTATGACGTAATTCTTTGTATTTGAAGACAAAACTCGCATGGATATGCTTCCGTTGCTTCTCCGGATTTTACGTTGACCTCACATTGAAAACTGCGCCACATCAGTTGTAATTTTCGAGAACAAAAAAAAAAATTAATTTTATACAGTTATAAAAACGAACAGGATGGACTGCATAGCGTGTTACACATGGCAAGTCATTGTGATCGGGACACAGTCAGCTCGCTAATTCATTGGCCAGCAGATAGCCAATAATGGAACTTGTCAATATGGTATAATCACGTTCGGTGTAATTTGCAACAATAGGACGCTGGAAAGTGGAGACTCGCAGGCCAATAGAGTTTGTGCCGAGAAGGTTTGGGTTGCTTTTAACATCCATGCCTTGAGAGCCAATGAGGGTGAAACGAGGTGAGTATAGAGCAGGGCCGGAATGCAAGGGCGCGGGAAACGGGAGATTTCCAGAAAAGCCGCTGAGCAGCGGCATCATCCGGAACGATCCCCACATGCGAAAATCCGGGAGCGACCCCGCCAGGAGTCGAACCAGGCTCGCCTATGTGGGAGGCGAGTAAACAAACCACTGCATCACCGCAGCCCCTTGTGGATTCGATATACGACTTACATCTACGTTGTCGTAACCACCGGAAAATATGCTTAGACAAAGAGCTAAGAATACAGAGGCGAAACAGCCGCGCTTGCATGGTGAGCTCCAGCTGCACACGTGACCAAAATGGCGTCACTAGCCAGCAAGATGTCGGAACGCCGCTCGCAAATCGGCACCTGGTAACCTACTCGCCAGTAGCCGGCCCAGGCAATAGGGAATATTTTGCAGCACAAGCTGTAGCCAAACAAACACATGGTTGTCTCTTGAATCTATTTGACTAAGATAATTAACACTATTCACTGCACTGTTGCGAGGATGTCTGTAAAAGCAGAACTCCAGAATACCAAATCCATTATGAGCAGTCATTCCTTGCGAAGCGATGTTGCTAAGGATGACAGTGTGTTTGTGAAGCAAGTTACTACGGCAGAAGAGAGTTTCATTCTACTGAGTTTTATGTATCGTTTCGCTTTGCAAGGAATGACTGCTCATAATGGATCTGATATTCTGGAGTTCTGCTTTTACAGACATCCTTACAACAGTACAGAGACTAGTGTTAATTATCTTAGTCAAATAGATTCAAGAGACATTATATGTCGGAAGATGTTATTAACGAGATTGTAGCTGCTTCTAATTCTGCCGTAGTAACTTGCTTCACAAACACACTGTCATCCTTAGCAACATCGCAATCAAAAGAACCAATATTCCTGAAAACAGGTCTTGAAAAATCTCTCTTCTCATGCCAACGTGCTCGCCTCATGGCGCTGTGAAAACTAATGAAGTTTACAGAAACTTTTATACAACTGCTCCCGAATAAGTATTTCACATTATTTAAACTAGCAATACATTTCTAATACAAACAAACATTAATTTTTTCACGCAAATACACTTACATCGCCCATAGTTTTTGCACAAACAGTTATATACGGTTTTACGTTGTTGAGTGTCCGCCATTTTGCTGTAGCTCGTGGACACAGGTCAATATAGTACAAACATTTTTTGAGGTCTGTTACAAACACGGCCCTTGTACTTTTACAAACGAGTAGATTAACAACATAAATATTTGTACTGTTACAAGCATTTGTAAAAGATAAACAATTTGTCAGCAAAAATTACACATTTGTTTTACAGTGTGTACAAATATGCCGATATCAACTGCAGATTGGTTGTCTGCTCTCACAGCGGAAGGCGACAATTGGACACCGTTCTCCAGGGGGTGTCAAACACCGTGTGGACCAATGGCTAAAGTTATATAAACGCACGTGTTTTGAGTTCTAGCTTGACCCAAAATGAATCTGCGGATTCTGCATGTCTCTACACATAATACGTCTAACACGGAATCCATGCAATCACGAGAGTGTATCTGAGCTTGTGTTATGAAATACAACTGGTCGAGAAATCTTTTCGCTATTTTTGGGTGTCCCTACAGATATACAAGGAAACACGCACCGAATTCCGTCTCACTTGGTCTAAAACAGGTCGTTCTATCAACACTTTTTTCCCACATAGCATTTCTGTTCTCATGCACCACGTGTGAGAGACCGTATTTGAATAAAAATTGGCTCGAGAGCAAAAAAAAGTGCGCCGTTACCCGGGCACCGAATTCCTGCGCCATTGTGCGCGCCGGGAACGGCCGTGAAGTATGCTAACGCGGCATTGTGCTCGTGTAAATCAGGAGGCATAATTATTTACGCGCTGGTGAAAGCGAGGCGCGGTTTTTGCTGCTCACGTGAGCGTATAGTCTGTTCACGGTAAAGTAAGCACTTTTGAGGCCCTAGTTACTTTTTCCTTTCAGCCATTTCTTATCCACATTTTTAAGTAAATATCGCCATGCGAGTAATAAACACAGTGTTTATAATCCACCGCACTCAGAAGTCAACGCCTAAGTCTTAAATATTATATATGTATTGACTATTATTACAAATAAGAGGGCTTTCAAAAGTGGTCACTTTACGGGGAATAGCACAAACGTAGTGCCATCTGTTTTTCGCGAAAATATTTAAGCGGAGACAACACTTCAATATCCTATGTGCAAACTTGCAGTCATCATTTCACTATTGGCCTCCTTTCTTTGTATGAAGACTGATTGCTACATGAGTGAACCAATCAGAATTAAGTTTCTCCGACACTGACTGACACCGTAATTCGCGGGCAGACAGATCAGGTGCGTAACAATTCAAATGATCCAATAACGAAAGTGGTTCTCAACTAGAGTTTTTTGGAACACAACTTGCCCTGAAATATTTTCGCAAAAAAACCGGTACCCCTATGCTAGACACGTGAAAAATTCGCTAGTTTAATGACTTGCAGTCTAGACTTTACAGTCTTATGTACAAATATGCCGATACCAACTGCACATTGGTTGTCCGCTGTCACAGTGGAAGGTGACAATTGGACAGCGTTCTCCAGGAGGTGTCAAGCACGACGTGGACCAATGGCTAAAGTTATATAAACGCACGTGTTTTGAATTCTAGCTTGTTCCAGATTTAAACCGCGAATTCTTCAGTACTCTACCATATGCTATACGCAACGGCATGTCCGCTGGGTTGGCAGTCGTGTGCCGTCGCATCAAAGGGACGGCGCCCTTTTGCTGTGAAACTATGGAGCACGCGTTGCATTTCATACTTGCGTATCAGTTCTACACTCGACAACTGCAGCGCGTAGTCACCGGCAGCTCGTGTGCGCAGTTCCTCGTCTCCTCGTTTCAATACGGATGCGGGCTGGTGACAAGGGAGGGAGTTACGCCGCGTTACATCGTATCGTATCATTAGTTACGCCGCGTTACATCGTAATGTATCATTAGTTGCGCCGCTTTACATCGTATCGTATCAATAGTTACGCCGCGTTACATCGTATCGTATCATTAGCTACGCCGCGTTACATCGTATCGTATCATTAGTTACGCCGCGTTACATCGTAATGTATCATTAGTTGCGCCGCTTTACATCGTATCGTATCAATAGTTACGCCGCGTTACATCGTATCGTATCATTAGCTACGCCGCGTTACATCGTATCGTATCATTAGTTACGCCGCGTCACATCGTATCGTATCATTGGCACGACACGCAACGGGGATGCGGCAGGCGAATACGCAATAAGTGTGGGCGTATCTGAACAATACTTAACGGGGTTGTATCCGTTCAATATTCGATTTTTCTTATAAATATTAGTATCGAAAATTCATGACCAGGCATTAAAAAAAAATCAAATATAGGCATGACATAGAGGACTACTTAGCGAATTGATTTAATTTTGTGCTATTTCAATTATACCTGTATTTTTTCATGTGGGATTGACATTATAGTATATTCACGACTACTTCTAAACTTTTCTGAACACTTGATAAAGTTAAAATTCAATATACTCCTCCACCCCATTCAAACGAAGCTTAACCGAGTCTATACAATTACACCAAAGGGAAAGCGCACCGTATTCGAGCATTCAGCGGAATCATATTTTGCTTAAGAACTATTTCTTTCTATATTTTACCAGCACACCTATTTTTTCCCTGCCTTTTATTAGCAATAATTACGATTGAAATAATATAATTTATAGATAAAATGTAAGTATAAGTTTAGTTTAACCAAAAATAAAATTATTTTATTTTAACGTAAGTATAAAACACTGGTATTACATTACATGTTTAGGAGACAGCCAAACTTGTCATCCATGGGGTGATTTTTAAAAGTTTTGATTCAGAACGTGTGAAGAAACCACGAATAGACTCAAACGCTTGAATTTTTGCCGGGTAATGTATTCGCAATAGGCCTCTGTGCCGATTGCAGCGCGTGCACAATAATACTGAGAACGTATTGAAAGAGTGAAGCGGAACGGGCCGCATGTTAAAACACGTCTCTTCAGAGACAGCCTGGTCTGCCCTAGGGCGACGCTTTACCATCGACATATCCATTTCGAAACTGACCTTAGGCGGTGTTTTTTCCTTCCCTAATCATTGGTTAGGTAGCTAATGGCCCGTTAGGTGCACCGCGGTCGGCTTCAGCGCCGCAGCTGTGAATACGTAATTCGTGTCCTCTGCATCGGAATGAAGCCTCTTCACCCAGGAGACGCTTGTACGTCGTGCGCGCCGCGAGGCAACGATTGAGACCCTGGCACAGAGTACTTGATGATGCAGAGGCGAAACAGCGTCTTACACCTAGGAACACCTGAGTTTCGCGAAAAGATTTCCACGCATGTAAGTTTTCAATACCCGACGGGTACATTAGCAATTTTATTTTTCGCATTGGTGGGGACTGGAAAATTTCGCGTTTTGAACGACCTGTGCGCTAGACTCCACGTTACTATGTATTTTCGAGCCTGAGCTTTCTGTTCATTGGCTGCTGCCTCAGTGTGTAGCCAGTTTAACCTCAGACCAGGTGGCACGGGATTCGGTGGTGTTTCCTTGCAGGTCTGCTGTTGGCTCAGAGTTCACCTGGGCGTGCCTAAAAAAATGTAATCAAATTGTAAACATGACAGAAATTTACATGTACATAAATTCGCGAAATTTTCTAGTCCCTACTAGAAACCTGAAAACTTCGCCAGTTCAATTACCTGCAGGCTAGACTCTAAAGTCTTATATACATATATGCCGATGTCAACTGCACATTGATAGAGACCTGAAAAACTAGCGAGTTCAATGACCTGCAGACTTGACTCTACAGACTAATGTACAAATATGCCGATATCAACTGCACATTGGTTGTCTGCTGTCACAGTGGAGGGTGACAATTGGACACCGTTCTCCAGGAGGTGTCAAACACCGTGTGGACCGATGGCTGAAGTTATATAAACACACCTGTTAATTCCAGCTTGTCCCAAAATGAATCCGTGAATTCTAGCCATAGACACTAATAAAGTAACACGTGTAATACGCCTAGGCATAATTTATAGACATTCAGCACACGAAAACATTATTTTTTCTTTTATTTTATAATAAAATATATAGAAAATGTATTTTTTCTCTCTGTTAGTGAAAAACCCCTAAATTTAAGACAACGGAATTTTTTTCTTTGTAACAAAGATAATTATTGGTTTTAGTTAGGCAAAAGAAATTAAAGCCTAAATATAACATCATTTTCAATAAAGCGTAAATTTGGCATCACTGATGGGGGGAAGAAGAGGGCAAGCAGAATGTTTTTTCTGTGAATATTACTTTGTAATTTCAAAGGGAAAAAAAAGGTATTGAGACAGCTGTCTATTCGTCTGGAAAGGGGAACAGTTTTAGAATTAAGCCTATACAGGGCATTTAATTTTGCCACACAAATTCCACCAATAAAATTACAGGGTCGCCGTTTCAAGACCCATAGGTACACGCATCACGATGAGAACACTGCACGCCAGTTCAGAGCCTTGGGCTTAGTGGTGATCGCGCACTTGATGCGTGTAACAGTGTCGCCCTTATCGCTCCTGCGCATCTCGGCTCCCTTAAGGGTGTTGGTGACCTAAAAAATTAATACATTTTTATTTGTAATAAATACTTATCAACTTGTAGACATTACTTAAAAGTGCTATTTTCTCAAATTAAAAATAATTTAGACCACATTTTTTTGCGTAATTGCTGCCAAAATCGCAATTTTGTTGTTTTTGGGACGTGCGACTAATAAAAAATAAAAAACTATTAAAACCGTTCAAGTGAGATACCAGGAGCTACTCAAGAAATATTTGAAATCGCGCTACGAAATATTTTCTAAATTTTTAAAAAATTGCTGAATGTAAGGAAATGCTTGTGCATATTTTTGATTTGTTGCAGTCTATGTGTTTTTGTGAAATGAAATGTTGTTAAGCATACGTCAAAATTAATTAAGATATGATCTTTCAGTCACCCTTGTTAAATTTTTCTTAAATAGTCTCGTTTTTTTATTTGTACATTACAAAACACTAAAATTCTGATACTGACTTGCCATTATACACAAAAAAACTTCGGCCATTTGTTTATATTCGAGGAAATAGTACTTGTAAGTAATTCACATATGTTGAGCAGTAATTTTAAAAAATATATAAAATAATGAAATTTTGGTTGAGTAGCTTCCTTAATATCTCGTGGAACTCGCCTTTGTTTGTACGTGGCTTGCGAAAGCGCGCAGATCATCTTCTATAACACTGGGACTGGAACACGGCAATGATTATCTCACCCTCATCATCACGTTTGGCGGTCAATTGCAATTGCTTTGGTGCATCGCCTATCTCCCGTCATCACTGCCCGCCCGTCCATTAGTTCCTTCAATTACACACTCGTCGCGTCGTTCGGCGGAGCTCAAATGGCGAAGGCTTACGCAACGAACCAGCCCGAGCGCACGGAATCCGACAGATGTCGATGGGAGAAAAGCCCGGGGAATGACGGTGAGAGAGGTTGACTTTGCAGTTGGTGCCCGGAAGGAAAACTTCTCTTCCTCTGGGATTACATCCGCTATATCGCAACGCACCGGTGCGCATCTGGTTCTTTCGGAAATGAGTGGTATTGGTACGGGGTTATTACCGCTCGGCAGCCGCAGTTTCCTTGGGGCGGCTCACGAAATTGTCTAGGAAACATACGTACCACACTACCAAGCCGAGTGTGCATCCGCAAAATACGTGAGCTACTCAAACTCTCGCCGTTCTCTTCCTTCCCTCTTCTCTTACTTGCCCCTTCATTCTCCAAGATAAGTAGCGACATCCATATTTAGCTATAATATGTCATAGCCAGTTCAACTTAATAACACTTTGACTCGGATCATTTTCTTGATTGGTTTATGTACGTGTTATGTGTCTTAGGTGTTTGCTCGCAAATCGCGTACACACACTACAGGAGTAACCTAATTATGATTGGCCAGCCCGGTAAGAGAATTTTTTCTCACAAAGACACGCCACCAATAAGCAAAATAAAAGTGCTAATATGCCCTAGGGTATTCAAATCTAACATGCGCGGAAATTAGGATGTCCCTAAAGATAAGATAAAGCACTCGACTGCGGGTTTCATAACTTGTGGCACAGTGTTGACTAGAAGTGAAATATAGTGGCGGCTCCTATGACGTGGAAGTACACGTTCTTTGATTGGCCGCGAGAGGCTTCGAAGCGGGCCTCGTGTCTGATTGATAATTGCGTTTTACGGGAGATTTCCTATTGGGTGGGCTGCCAGCTGACTAGAGCAAGTTATCAGGCGTTGATTGGCGAACGGTATTGTGACATGTCACTGGCCAATGACGCCATTTTCCTGGCGTGTGTGCGGTTGGAGTTCGCGATCTAAGCGGGTGTTCCACTTTTGTATTCTTAAGTATTCTGTGGCTGCTCTTAACGTCTGCGTGAATTGAAGCTGAGAAAAGGGAGTACCTCGAGAAATCATACCAGCAAACTACAACTTCCGCCATGTTTCCCACTTACAAAAATCTGGGTTTGACCCCTGTTAAGAGTGAGAAAGTGAATCGCGATACACATTTTTTCTGTCGGCCATTTACTCTTCCGTAATTTCACCGCGTTGAGAAGGCATGGTTAGAGACCTGAAAAACTCGCGAACTCATTTTGGGACAAGCTGTAATTCAAAACACGTGCGTTTATATAACTTCAGCCATTGGTCCACACGGTGTTTGACACCTCCTGGAGAACGTTGTCCAATTGCCGCCTTCCACTGTGACAGCAGACAACCAATGTGCAGTTGATATCGGCATATTTGTACGTAAAACTGTAGAGTCTAGCCTGCAGGTCATTGACTCCGCGAATTTTTCAGGTCTCTAGTCATCAACACTCAACGTGTACATTACTTAAATAAACAGGATGGATTATACATTATTATAAATAGGAAAGAACATTTGATTGGGACACTTCCAACTCGGCATTATACTGGTCGAGAGCTGGCCAGTAATGAACTATGTGCAGTGTAACTGGAGTTGTCTGGAACAATAGGACGGTTGTAAATGGGAATGGAGAGACCAGCAGAGCTGATGGTCATGCAGTCGTCCATATAGGTCACTTACTTCTAGCATGTCTTATTTGTCCGTAAATGTGTACCGCACTCAAATTGTTAAACCGTGAAATTTCCCTGTCTCTACCATCAAACAAACGATGCTGACTCGAGTGTCAAGAGGCCTGTGATCTCTAGCCTGCTGCCGTATCAATCGGCGAAATATTCGCGATGCTAGTCATCAGTCACGTTGGAGTTCGGTTTCCCCTCGTTTAATACTGCAGAGTCGACGCACTCGAGGCAATGCGCTAACAGCTCTTCCGCTGTTTGTCCAGACAAACTCCCAGACGCAAACAGTACGCCTAGTGTTGAGTTGAGAGTGCTCCGTCTGCTTCCTCGTGTTTGCAGATCCCTCCAGGCGTGGGTGCTTCATCAACGCATGACCTCTCCGCAATCCCCTTTCCTTCCATGCAAACGCACTAGCGTCGCTCTTTTAGTTCGACGAAGCACTCCCGAACTTCGTCAACTTTCCATTCGCGTCCCAAGGACTGTACTCGAATGAGCTATAATTAGCGGCGCCTATTCTTCGCGAAAAGATTTCAAAACCAGCTGAGCTTCAAAACACTCTAGGCCAGATCCAATTACGTGACAGGATTGTTTGAATTGTTGCGTGTGCCTTTTATCTGTGTGCCGGAGAATCACAGGCAATCAGTGTCGGAGGAACTTAATTCTGATTGGCTCACTCGTACAGCAGACTCTACCTCCGCACAGAGACACGCGGTCAATCGCCAGAGGAAAGCTGTAGGTGTGCACGTGGAATTTCGGGAGACTCTGCAGCGCAGAATACTTAAGAATACAGAAGAGCGAAACAGCTGCCTGTACCTCGAACTCCAGCCACGCACGCTAACCAAAATGGCTTCACTGGCCAGTAACATGGCCGTACGCCAGTCATTGGCTGGTGACGTAATTTGACAGCCGGCAATCCAGCCAGTAGGGAATATTTCGCAGGACGCTGCAGTTAACCAGACACCAAGGCCCATCGCAGATCATCGCACAGTCAGCCAGTCAGCGAATATCCACATCCACTTCAAAGGAACAGCCAAGCCATTTCACCTCTGTATAATTACATGCTCTGCGATACTGTCGCTGCCTACTTCTGGGTTTCTCGAATCACACGTTACATCGTGTTTATTGGGAATATCTTTGAAAGAGCCGGGAAAATTGTCAACGCCATCAGCTGCACCATCACAAAAAATTCCTTCTGGTGTAAAATGTAAACATAATTTTTTACGAAAAGCGTATTTTTTTTTGTCACTTTATTTAAAATAAATTCATTTGACGAGGTTTACATTAAAGTCCTTAAGGCCTTTTCTTACAACTAGAGACAATAAAATCTCGCGAGTTCGATGACTTTGAGGCTATAGACTACACTGTGTTCTGGATACTCAAGTCTGAGATATTTGTTCATTTCCCACTGCCCTGGTGAGCATACAGTTCTAGCTCAGACCAGGTATCACGTGATTCGGTGTTTGTTTTCTTGCAGGTTTCTTGTTGGTTCGAGAGTCTTTTTAAGGCCGTGTCTAATAAACTGTGATCCAGTAGCCGAACTGACTCAGGTTGTTCTCGGATTTATTCGCAACATTTTTCGGCCCTACCTGTACAGATTTGCTGTCAGTAACACGAAGCACGAACAGATTATTATTTGTCCCGATACACGACACAGCGTCACTCTAATACTAGTACAGTTACGGACGAAAAAACTGTTGCAACACCTAAACCGTTGTGACTGACAGGGTTAATTATTTTATCTGTTGCATTTTTGAGTCTATAGCACGTTATATTAAACATGCATTAGATAACTCCAGGTCCAAAAAGAAACGACGTTAGTTAGAGTAAACTGTGCCTACCGTATAAATATTCCAGTTATAATATAAAAAAACTATCAGATATGGTGAGAGTGACAGGTGGCCTTCCAATTTACGCGGTTGCCCCGCCGTCGTGGTAACCAGGACAGTCGTGCGAGTTATGGTGATAGGTAAAGAGCTGAGTGGGCGGGGAGAGTTCTGGATGGAGCTCGCCCAGCAGCGGGCATGCCAAAACCACAGAGTGCTTAAGAATACAGAAGAAAAACAGTCTCTCCTAATTGGAACTCCAGCGGCACATGCCAGCAAAATGGCATCACTCCGCAGCTTCATGTCGCAACGCCATTGCTAGGGACACCCGAGTTTCGCGGAAGGATTTCCACAAACGCTAGACTTGAATACCCTACGAGCGTACCAGCAGTTTCCTTTTGCCTATTGGCGGCGTGTGTCTGCGAGAAGACATTTTCTTACTTGACTGGCCAATCACAATTAAGTTACTCCGATACCGTAAGTCTGTGATTCGTGGGCAGGCACTTAAGACGCGTGACATCTAGATCACCCAATCACAAAAGAGGATCTGAACTAAAGTGTTATGAAGTACAGGTGGTCGCGAAATATTTTCGCGGAATTTGGGTGTCCCTAGCCATTGGCCAATCATAGCCTGGTAACTTACATTGATACTGGCATTCTAGCCAACCGGAAACCTTTCTCAGCATGCAGTAGCCAATCAGATGAAATGCCCTTTTCCAGATCCTCGCGCAGCCAATCAAAGAACGGATACGCCCACATCAAAGGAACCGCCATGTAATTTCCTCTCTGTGTAATTATATGCTTTTTGACCTAACATAAGCAAATCTTTATGCCACAAGCCGTGTATGAAAGCAATGATTCACACCAAAAAAAAACCTGGTAGAGCCCTGCTAAATGGCATACGGACATCGTGTTAGAACAAATATCTAATCAAATCAGAACAAATACACTAGAGTCCCAATTAACCAAATCAGGATTTTACGAACTTCCGGATTAACCTTATTCTCGACGCAGTGAAAATTGAAGTTTTGATTTTAGCGGTTTGCAGATAATACATTTAATTTATACTCCTGATTATGAACATATTATTTGGAAAATGCCTGCAATGTTCAGTAAAAATAAATTACAACAATTAAAATTTTTAATTTAAATATGTATGCTTGCACGTGCTTAGTAAAATAAGCGGATATTTTGACACAAAATAACGAAAGCGAAAATACGTAGGTACAGTAAGTACTCGTTTACTGGACAGGTTGTGTTCTTGGGAGGTGTGCCGTTAATCAGATCGCACGTTAATTATATAATTTTTCCCCAGTAAGGAACTATGTAATCAGGAGAAGTTAGGTTCCTAAATAATGCGCAAACGCCCACATTTCGCGTCGTATCTAAAAAAAATTGCACGTTTTAGAAAAAAATTATAGCGACAATTTTAAATTTGGTTTTAAAATGCAGTTTTTCTTTTAACATGTATGTAGTGCCAAACTGTGTGATAGCACCTATGTTTTCGGTTTAACCGAATCACCAGGGATAGGAAAATGTCATGTTTTGAACTATATGTATGGTGGACTCCTCGGTCCTACAGTATTTTCGAGCTTCAGCTTTCTGTTCATTGGCTGCTGCCTCAGTGCGTAGCCATTTTTACCTCAGACCAGATGGCACGGGATTGGGTGCGTGTTTCCTTGCAGGTCTGCTATTGGCTCAGAGTTCTCCTGGGCGTGTCTAATCAACTGTGATCCTATTACAGACATGACATAAATACACATGTGTTTGACATTCAGCTTGTCCTAAAATGAAATCGCGAAATTTTCCAGTCCCTACGCCTACTTATCACGAAGGTGGATATGAGCTCTAAGTTTTTTGGAATACAACTAGTCGGAGAATCTTTTCGCCGAAAACAGGTGCCTGTAGTTGTGANGGGGAAGGCGAGAGCGATAGCTGTCCTTGGAGCAGTCACGCAGCTGTCAGGGGGAGCAGGTTAGGGAGGGAGCCGGGTGAATAGTTGCAGGGGCAGGTCCGGCAGCGAAGGCTGCCCGACACGTCGCAGATAACTGGAGCACGGTGCACCGACGTGACGCAACCTATCCCGCGCCCGGCAGCGTGCAGCGCTCCCGTTAATCCGAGCGACCGCTTGCGCAAGCTTGCCGGCGGGGCGCAGCAATCCCCACACCGCCACCCTCTCAACACACACACTCCCGCGGGGCGACCTTCGAGCAACAGCAACAGCAAC
The DNA here is from genome assembly GCA_002778355.1 of Clitarchus hookeri. Taxonomy (NCBI): domain Eukaryota; kingdom Metazoa; phylum Arthropoda; class Insecta; order Phasmatodea; family Phasmatidae; genus Clitarchus; species Clitarchus hookeri. The sequence goes on from NQII01000042.1 coordinate 412,358, forward strand.
ACTGATGCGAGGGAGAACCTCGTCTGAAGCACAGCCGACTCCTTCCAGTCCCGCTGTATTTGCCTGGTTTGAAAGCACGTCGGCAGCACTCGAAGTGTTAACATGTGTTTCCCTACACCAAATTCTCACACTTGGTATAGGGAAATACATGTTAACACTTCGAGTGCCGTGATAGTATTACGTCGCCTAAATCAAACAATCCGTATGTCGTAATGTTACAGCAAACACCATAAAACGCAGTTAAATTAAATAGGAAAGTATTGAAGTTTATGGGTTTCTTCTGTAATAAAACTTGAGATTTCTAGTATAAATGTTTTATTCACTACACCATAACAATGATACGGCAAGAAAGACACAGTTATACTAAAAAACGCCATTTTTCAATGGCGCCGCCTAGTGGCAGTTATACCAACCACACGGGTGACAATTATGCAAACTAAACAATTCGTTTTTAAACGATGCAAAATGTTAAACTTTTATTTTTCATAGAAACAATATTTGATTGTGACACTTCCAGCTCGGCATTATACTCGTAGAAATATATGTTACCCCATGTATTACATGTTTGGTTGTTTCATAAATATGCCATGCACCACAATCGTTTCATAGTCGTGTTCATAAAAGTACCTAATTCTTTGTTAAATAAAAATTTCACTGATAATTTTTTTTATAAATTTTAATAGTCAATTTATTATTAATATAAAAAAACCGGTTAATTTCCTAGATCAAGTGTTGCGAACACGTAATTATTTTGGTATACTCCATTCACCCTTACTTCACACTTTTCTGAAGCCCTACTAAAATTCTACTTCCAGAATATTATTCCGCCTCGTGTAAACAAAGCTGAACTAAGTCTAAGAAAATTACACCAAAGGTATAACGCAGTAGCCATTCAGACACGAGGCGCGTTCTCAAAACCCCTCGCAGCCAATCAAAGAATTGGTACGGGCGAGGAAATATTACTTCGCATGCACTTTACTATGCAAAATAACAATACGTCAGCCAAACTCAAATTGTAAATTGCTGAAATGAACAGGATGGATTGTACATTATTTCATATAGTAAAGAAGAATTGATTGGGACACTTCAAACTCGGCATTATACTGGCGGTGAAATATTACTTCTCCAGCATTGTTCATATGGTTCTCTGCAACGCAATATTATGCCATCAACTCTCAACGTGTACATTACTTAAATAAACAGGATAGATTGTACGTTATTATTAAGAGCCGCCCAAATTTCTTAAGTCGAATTCCAATTTTTCTGGGGCCCTGCTAAAGTTCTAATTCTAGAACAATCCTCCGGCTCATGCAAACAAAGCTAAACCGTGCGCACCCGGCGTAATATTTTGCATGAGAACTATTTCTTACTCGGCGTTACCAACTCACGCGTTTTCTAGCTGTTCTTATTCATATTAATTATAAATGAAATATTACAATTTTTAGGTACATACCTGGAGAATTCGCGGATTCATTTTCGGACAAGCTAGAATTCAAAACACTACGGTTTCTATGGCTTTAGCCATTGGTCGACACGGTGTGTGACACCTCCTGGAGAACGGTGTCCAATTGTCGCCTTCCACTGTGACAGCAGAAAACCAACGTGCAGTTGATATCAGCATATGTGTACATAGCCTGCGGGTCATTGAATTTTTCAGGTAAAACAGGTATTAATTATAAATTAAATATAACAATTTATAGGTAAAATGTAAATATTTCAATTTAACCCAGAATAAGGTACTTTTATATTTACGTTATGCACAAAACGTTTGTGATACATAACATAATTAGAAAAAAAATCAAACACGTTATACAGGAGTAATTTTTTGAATGTTTTATTCAAAAAATGTGAAAAAAAAAGGCGAAGAAACTATATTGTTCGAGGTTCCCGTTAGCGAGTAGGTTACCAGCCGACATGATGTTCGCCAGTGACGCCATTTTGTTGGCGTGTGCTGCTGGAGTTTGCGGAACAAATGGCTATTTCCCCTCTGTATTCTTGATTACTCTGCGTCCGTGTCTTATAAGTAGGGCCGGTGACTTTTCGCGTAAAAATTGGAGCACACGGTAAACTTCAATACTATATACACACCTCAGCTGTTGTTATACCTCCATTGGCTGCTGGTGCCGTGTCCGTCTTTGACCAAGCAACTCAGGACTAAGTAACTCCGACACTGAACCTTCGTGATTCGTGCGCAAACGGTTAATACGGGCAGAATATTTTTTAGCCCATCAAAGAAGCTGGACGACCCTACAGTGCTTTGGGCTGTATCTTGTCTCGAAATCTTTTCGCGAAATATTACTGCCCCTACTTATAAACTGTGACTCGCGTTTGAAGATGGTTAAACGACCGTGCAATGTTTTCAAATAAACTGCTCGTCTCGAAATTTTTCCGCTAAATTCCACTGTCCCTAGCGGTTGTATTTCCTCAACGAGATGCATCTGCACCGCGGTGGATTGGCTGATAAGGAAACGTGAGGTAGATTCAGAGCCTCATATTGGTTGGCTGGTGAAATCTTAAAAGCGTCGCGCTGCGGTTTCAAGACTTTTTTTTAACATAAAAAAGGAATGTGAAAGTTTGCTTTCGCGTGGAGGCGTTGCAGTTATTCAGCGAAAATTTTTCTGCAACCACTTTTAATTGAAATTCGCTATAAATGACAGCTTTCACAGAATGCCAGAATTCGTAGTTGTATATTGTGGGGCACCTAAATCATTCTTAACTTTTTATGATGTAACACTTTTAACCTCTTCAGTCCCACTTTACACAGTTGTGTACATAACGCATGTGAAGGTTATTTTTGGTCTGGTGCTCTACACTGCGAGACTCACCGGCCAATCATATTCCCTGCGAGGAACTGATTCGTAAACCATGTTATTGGTCTAGGTCATGATTGGTTCATATTACTGTAGCATCACACTTCATAACCTTAACATTTGCAGTGACACTAAAAAAAAGTGTTGTGTCGACTAAGGTACAGCTCGCATCATGAAGTTTCTTGTTTGCAACACCTGAAATCGCAAATAAAAGTGGGTCTGAAAGTGTTAACCCGTTCGGTAACACAATAATTTCTGAATTCAATTGCTGCAATTATGTTCTTTTTTGTAATGTGCTGTAATTGTGTTTAGAAATGTCCTTACAACCAGTGAACAAACGTGCTGCGTGGTCGATGTTATTGGCATTAACCATTCATGTCAAAGAGGTGTAAAAATTTCCACAAATCATATCAGCCGCAAGGAAGACTGGGCACTGATGCCTTGCTGTGTACAGTGCTGGTCGAAAATGCCATCCACGTGCAACGTGTCCACGATCGCAGACACTGACTGAACGGATTATCCCTTTCAGACCCACTTTAATCCGCGGTTTCAGGTGTCGCAAACAATAAATTTTATGATGCGTACTGCACTTAAGTCGCCACAATACTTGTTTCGTTCTCGCAGCCAATGAGCTGTAGGCTATATATAGGTTCGGCCGCAATTATGTGAGCCAGTTAACACCTCGACCTGTAAAACGGGTGTGCGAATAATTTACCCGCAGGTAAGATCAGTGGTCACTGATGGAGACCTGAAAAATTCGCGAATTCATTTTCGGACAAGCTAGAATTCAAAACACGTGCGTTTGTATAACTTCAGCCGTTGGCCCACACGGGTTTTGAAACCTCCTGGAGAACGTTGGCCAGTGGCCGCCTTCCACTGCGACAGCAGACAACCAATGTGCAGTTGCTATCGGCATATTTGTACGTAAGACTGTAGAGTCTAGCCTGCAGGTCATTGAACCCGCGAATTTTTGTGGTTTCTAGTCATTGAGCTTCGCAGTGTGCAGTTCAGGCCAAAAATTACTTATACGTTTGAATGTACACAATTTTGTACACTAGGTCTTAATGGGTTAAAGAAAATATTATGCAATACATTTACTACTAAAGCGCTTGCTTCTTCTTTTCTATAGCGCGAGATATTACAAATGTACATACTCCTGTGAAATTCGCGTAATTTTCTTGCAGCAAACTCGACTCCATGGAACCACATGCTCGAGTCGACTTAATCTGATAACTAGAAGGCCAGCCGTAATATGTGAGCACTATTGAACCACAATTATTTCGCGACACATCACTGGCTCTGATCATAAATAGGCACGCTGGAAAATCACGAAAAATATCTGAGCCAACAAATTTTCGAAAGCGCTAGCTACTTTATCGTTTCATTATTGGATGATCGAGTGTTTGCCTCGGTTAAGTTCTTTGCAGACCGACCACGAACGTCTTGCTTTAGAACATCAGATCCCTCGTTGGTCCAACGAAATGGGTTAGTGGCTTCTCACATTTGTGACACCCAATAACGGCATTGGAAATTGTCGGAGCTGTGTACGATACGTTCGATCTTAGCAAACATTCACCTTCTCCTGCAGTAAACCATAGTTTCTACCAATGGCCCAGAGTTCAGCAAAACTAGCTTTATTTCCCTCTCCAGTAAGTTAGACTTCACAGTTCTTTGTAAACTCGAGCCGGTTTCGTTTGTGTATTGGCTTCTGGCTCAGGAAGTACCCAGTTCATCTTGCTATAGGTTGTTCACGGTTGATCGAGCACTTTTAAAATCAATCTTTCAAAATGTCGCTGCACCTACCTGCAAATATTTTAACGGGCACACTTAGTTGCATGAATCCTGTGAAGTTGGCAACGATAAAGGGAAAGTAGTTCCGCGTTTTAACGTTGAATTAAAATTGTTAGGTACACGTTTGCCAATACTGAAATTGTATATTTTTCTTTATATTTTCTTTAATACAAGTAAGAAAAAAATGAGGAAATTAATAAAGCATTTAATTTTTTGATCATTCCACGGTTTCACTTGACCGGCGCATGAATAAAGTGATCAGGTCCCATGGCAATGTTAGATTTTACCTACATATGTTGGAAGAATACATTATGTGTGTACACATAGATGCTAATCCACTCAGTCCTACTGTACACAATTGTGTACATAACGCATAAGAATGTTATTTGTGGCTGGTAGTGTACACTGCAAGACTCACGCACCAATAATCTCCCCTGTGAGGAACTGCTTCATAACCCATGTCATTGGTCTAAGTTATGACTTGTTCATATCACTGTAGCCTAACACAAAGCGTACAGTTCATTGGCCGCGACACTGAAACAAGTAGTGTGTCGACTAAAGTACAGCTCGCATCGTGAAAATTCTGGTTTGCAACACCTGAAACCGTCAATTAAAGTTGGTCTGAAAGGGTTAAGCTGCGCTTTCAAAAGCGCTCACGTTACCGTAAACAGATTATACTTGGTTGTGCCTGATTCGACCATTTGATAGCTGGCTGTTTCTTCCGCAGCATGCAGCAGCCAATCAAACTCAAGGCGTGTTCCCAGAGACTCGCGCAGTCAGCCAGTGAATGGGCACGCCCACATCAAAGGAACCGACGCGAAATTTCGTCTCTGCGTACTTACCAGAGTGAGTGAAGAGATTTGGCCGGCTCTCAATAGCGAGGTCTTGAGAGCCGTTGCGGATGATTTGGGTGAGTATGGAGCAGCGCCGGAACGAAAGAACGGGGGGAACGGGAAACCCCCGAGAAAACCCGCTGACCAGCGGCATCGTCCGGTACGATTCTCACATGCGAAAATCCGGGAGCGACCCAGCCGGGGATCGAACCCAGTTCGCGTTGGTGGGAGGCGAGCAGGCAAACCGCTCAGCCACCGTGGCTCCCCGTACTTGCCTTCTCTGCGCCCGGACACTGCACAGAAACCGGAAACTGTCCGAGGAAAAAAAATTTCGGAAGACGCGCAGTGGTTT
>NQII01000042.1:420398-436219 GCA_002778355.1 Clitarchus hookeri
ATATCTTCTATAACTAGGGGCAGTGATATTTCGCGAAAATATTTCGAGACAAGATACAGTCCAAAGTACTGTAGGGTCGTCCAGCTTCTTTGGTTTGCTAAAAAATGTTCTGGCCCGTGTTAACCGTTTGCGGACGAATCACAAAGGTTTTCAGTGATTTAGTTACTTAGATTTAGTTATTTAGAGACAGTTACTTAGTCCTGAGTGGCTTGGTCAAAGACGGACACGGCACTAGCAGCCAATGGAAGTATAAAAAAGGCTGAGGTGTGTATATAGTATTGAATTCTACTGTGTGCTCCGATTTTTACGTGAAAAGTCACTGGCCCTATCTATAACACTCGAACTAGTTTATTCTTTCATGATTGGATGAACAAGATTTTGACTCCGCTAAGTTGTTTAAAAGCCAATCACGAACGTTCTGCCTCATAGTAACAGAATCCTCATTGGCCCAGTGAAAAGGGGTAGTAACTTCATACATGCATGACAGCCAATAAGGAAAGAATACTGTCGGACATGTCTACAGTACGTTGAATCCTAGCAAACAGACAACTTTTCCTGTGATAAGCCATCATCTCTAGGTATAAGTCATTCTTTGCTTTTACTAATTATTCTTATATATTTTTATTTTATCCTATGGCTTACTCTTGTCGTACCACATTATTTTTACTTTTTTTTTCGTTTGTTAGATGCATCTCACCACTTAAGTGACTTGTCATTTGTATCTATGTTTACCCTTCAGTAGTTGCCCTTGATACCCGGAGTATAAATTGGCGCCTTTGACCTGCCATCCATTACAGTTCCCCACACATCAAGAGGATTCTAATTCTATATACTATGCCTTCTATAGTGGCACTAACTACTACTAATGTATTTATGAATGACGTTACAACTCCTTTCATCAGTGTTGGCTAAGTAAGCGAGAGGGGAGGGGGGCGGTTTTGTAAGGCCCGAAGGCCAGCACACCCTCCATCCTCCCGCACTGCAACTGTACTCGGATGAGTAAGGTAGTGCACGGCACTTTCTCCTCTTCTTTCTTCGCGTCTTGGCGTTTCTTTGTGCCGTGCACGGTATTCTACTGGTTTTCTAAGTAAAACATTTCGTCCTCGCCAATCAGAAATATTCCGACTCAGATCTTATTGGGCCTTTTCCCGAACACTCCTTCATGGGTCATCAGATAGCTCTTCTCGCTACTTGCCATACTCTTCAAGCCTTTTCCCAACTCTTGTGGCGAAATCTTGCCGTAACTTGTGATATTACCCTGAACATACTCCTTCACGACTGAAATGTCGTGGAATATAGGCTATTCACTGTAAAGTGAGCCCTTTTTGAAGCCCTCTCATACGGAACAATAGCCAATAAATATAGTTTTTGTAGCCTTAGGCGTTAACTTTCAAGCCCGGTGAAATATATGCACTGGTTATTACTTACTCGGAGATATTTATTTTAAAAAGTGGTGGATGGATAAAAATTGGCTGATAGGAAAAATAACTAAAGCCTCAAAGTATATAGATTATGCCGATCCGAGGACAAGAGCTGAGGGCTGTGAATATGCGGATCCACAACCATCTTGTAATTTCCCACTATTCCAGCAAAATTTCCCGTTTTTACCTCTAAATCTTCCATTTTGCACTTGACATCGGTATTTTATCCTAAAAATTTTCCTTTTTCCTCTCAAAATTTCCCGTTTTTTAAAAAATATTTGTGAATAAAGTGCTTGCTCTTCAATGTGGCTAACTGGAAACCCCGAAAGCCAATTTTCGAGCCATTCGAAAGATTTGGGGCCTTGTTTAGTACTTGTACGCTACCACCCCTTCACCCCACCATAGCCAAGCTCACTTCACCCCCGTCTCACCGCCCAATCATGAAAAATCAAGAAAAATCAAATGTCTCGAAAATTGACTTTAGGGGCTTCCAGTCAGTCACATTGAGTAGCAAGCACTTTTTTTCACAATTTTTTTTGGAAAAAACGGGAAATTTTGAGAAATGTGTAAAATTCCAAGATGGCTGTGGATTCGCAGATCCGCAGCCCTCAGCCCCTGTCCTCGGATCGGCATAATCTATCTACTCCTCAAAAGTGCTCACTTTACCGTGAACAGGCTATAGTCATGTTTACTGTGCTGAACAGCGTCCGTTGCTGGCTGGTCATATCAGCCAGCGGGGTGCCGGATTGATTATTGTAGAGTAAAACAATTTAGCGTCAGTTGTATCCTTCCGCGTGGTCATAACTAGCGACAAGCTAGACTTCAAACACGAGTACATTTCTGTTATTTTTAATTGTATCACAGCTTAGTAGGGGCAGCTGATTTTCGCGAAAAGATTTCACGACAAGTTGTGTTCCTATACACTTCAGTTCAGAACCACTTTCGTGATTGGATCATTAAAAATGTTACGCGTCTTATCTTTATGCCCGCGAATCACGAAAAACTTAATTTTGATTGGCTCATGCATGTAGCAGTCAGTATTCACACAAAGACAGGCGGCCAATAGCAAAAGGATGACTGCAAATGTGCGTGTAGGATATTGAAGTCTAGCCTCCGGGTAAATATTTTCGCGAGCAACAGGTGGCCCTATTTATTAGGTACGGCCAGGGGAACTCTGAACCAATAGCAGACCTACAACGAAACAAGCGCTGAAACCCATGGTACCTTCTGTGAGGTAAAACTGGCTAAACACTGGGGCATAAGCCAATGAACATAAAACTGACGCTTGCACACAGAACAGCGGACTCTAGCATACAACCGAGATTCTCTTGCGTATTGTGAGTCTTGAGCGTGGTCGTCAAATTGCTCTCGACGTGGCTGGGGAAGTCGGCGGGCCCGTGGTGTTTCCTGACTTCGTGGAGAAAGTGCGCTGCTGGNCCCTATCTATAACACTCGAACTAGTTTATTCTTTCATGATTGGATGAACAAGATTTTGACTCCGCTAAGTTGTTTAAAAGCCAATCACGAACGTTCTGCCTCATAGTAACAGAATCCTCATTGGCCCAGTGAAAAGGGGTAGTAACTTCATACATGCATGACAGCCAATAAGGAAAGAATACTGTCGGACATGTCTACAGTACGTTGAATCCTAGCAAACAGACAACTTTTCCTGTGATAAGCCATCATCTCTAGGTATAAGTCATTCTTTGCTTTTACTAATTATTCTTATATATTTTTATTTTATCCTATGGCTTACTCTTGTCGTACCACATTATTTTTACTTTTTTTTTCGTTTGTTAGATGCATCTCACCACTTAAGTGACTTGTCATTTGTATCTATGTTTACCCTTCAGTAGTTGCCCTTGATACCCGGAGTATAAATTGGCGCCTTTGACCTGCCATCCATTACAGTTCCCCACACATCAAGAGGATTCTAATTCTATATACTATGCCTTCTATAGANGCCTTTGACCTGCCATCCATTACAGTTCCCCACACATCAAGAGGATTCTAATTCTATATACTATGCCTTCTATAGAGGCACTAACTACTACTAATGTATTTATGAATGACGTTACAACTCCTTTCATCAGTGTTGGCTAAGTAAGCGAGAGGGGAGGGGGGCCGTTTTGTAAGGCCCGAAGGCCAGCACACCCTCCATCCTCCCGCACTGCAACTGTACTCGGATGAGTAAGGTAGTGCACGGCACTTTCTCCTCTTCTTTCTTCGCGTCTTGGCGTTTCTTTGTGCCGTGCACGGTATTCTACTGGTTTTCTAAGTAAAACATGTCGTCCTCGCCAATCAGAAGTATTCCGACTCAGATCTTATTGGGCCTTTTCCCGAACACTCCTTCATGGGTCATCAGATAGCTCTTCTCGCTACTTGCCATACTCTTCAAGCCTTTTCCCAATTCTTGTGGCGAAATCTTGTCATAACTTGTGATATTACCCTGAACATACTCCTTCACGACTGAAATTTCGTGGAATATAGGCTATTCACTGTAAAGTGAGCCCTTTTTGAAGCCCTCTCATACGGAACAATAGCCAATAAATATAGTTTTTGTAGCCTTAGGCGTTAACTTTCAAGCCCGGTGAAATATATGCACTGGTTATTACTTACTCGGAGATATTTATTTTAAAAAGTGGTGGATGGATAAAAATTGGCTGATAGGAAAAATAACTAAAGCCTCAAAGTATATAGATTATGCCGATCCGAGGACAAGAGCTGAGGGCTGTGAATATGCAGATCCACCACCATCTTGTAATTTCCCACTATTCCAGCAAAATTTCCCGTTTTTACCTCTAAATCTTCCATTTTGCACTTGAAATCGATATTTTACCCTAAAAATTTCCCTTTTTCCTCTCAAAATTTCCCGTTTTTTAAAAAATATTTGTGAATTAAGTGCTTGCTCTTCAATGTGGCTAACTGGAAACCCCGAAAGCCAATTTTCGAGCCATTCGAAAGATTTGGGGCCTTGTTTAGTACTTGTATGCTACCACCCCTTCACCCCACCAAAGCCAAGCTCACCTCACCGCCGTCTCACAGCCAAATCATGAAAAATCAAGAAAAATCAAATGGCTCGAAAATTGACTTTTGGGGCTTCCAGTCAGTCACATTGAGGAGCAAGCACTTTTTTTTCACAATTTTTTTTGGAAAAAACGGGAAATTTTGAGAAACGTGTAAAATTCCAAGATGGCTGTGGATTCGCAGATCCGCAGCCCTCAGCCCCTGTCCTCGGATCGGCATAATCTATCTACTCCTCAAAAGTGCTCACTTTACCGTGAACAGGCTATAGTCACATTTACTGTGCTGAACAGCGTCCGTTGCTGGCTGGTCATATCAGCCAGCGGGGTGCCGGATTGATTCTTGTAGAGTAAAACAATTTAGCGTCAGTTGTATCCTTCCGTGTGGTCATAACTAGCGACAAGCTAGACTTCAAACACGAGTACATTTCTGTTATTTTTAATTGTATCACAGCTTAGTAGGGGCAGCTGATTTTCGCGAAAAGATTTCACGACAAGTTGTGTTCCTATACACTTGAGTTCAGAACCACTATCGTGATTGGATCATTTACAGTGTTACGCGTCTTATCTTTATGCCCGCGAATCACGAAAAGTCAGTCACTGAGGAACTTAATTTTGATTGGCTCACGCATGTAGCAGTCAGTATTCACACAAAGACAGGCGGCCAGTAGCAAAATGATGACTACAAGCGTGCATATAGGATATTGAAGCCTAGCCTCCGGGTAAATATTTTCGCGAGCAACAGGTGGCCCTATATATTAGGTACGGCCAGGGGAACTCTGAACCAATAACAGACCTACAAGGAAACAAGCACTGAAACCCATGGTACCTTCTGTGAGGTATAACTGGCTAAACACTGGGGCATAAGCCAATGAACAGAAAACTGACGCTTGCACACAGAACAGCGGACTCTAGCATACAGGCCGTTTACAACCGAGATTCTCTTGCGTATTGTGAGTCTTGAGCGTGGTCGTCAAAAGTGTTAACGGTGCGACAGAATTGCTCTCGACGTGGCTGGGGAAGTCGGCGGGCCCGTGGTGTTTCCTGACTTCGTGGAGAAAGTGCGCTGCTGGCAGAAGAATTTTGTTTTGAAGAAAGTGCAGCCAGCGCAGTATTTATGTTTACTTCGCTGAGGGTAGGGGGAGGGGGAGGCACTTCCTAACCACCTGGTTTAACACTTTGAGGATTATATCCGAACATATCTTGGGCCGCCGTGGTGCAGTATACATACTACTCGCCTCCTGCCGGGTTCGAATCCCGGCTGGGTCACTTCCTGAGTTTCGCATGCGGGAAACATGGCGGACGTTGCTGTTGGCCAGCGGGTTTTCTCGGGGCGCTCCCGCTTCCCCTGCCCTTGCACTCCGTCACTGCTCCATATTCACTCTCACTGGAGTTTAAGGCCTCGCCACAGAGTAGATACTTACGCAGAGGCGAAAAGGCGGTTCCTTTGATTTGAGCGTGCTTGCAACTGATAAGATATATTACGGCATAGATAACACGATAACACGATCCAAGCAATGAGATAAGATAAACAAACAACAGATACGACTCCCAGGTTAAAACCTCATATCTACAATGTTATCTCACATGTAAAATTTTATAAACGCGCAAAGCTCATTAATACTAGTTAGCTTTACGTGCGTTAAGTTTAACCATGAGCATGATGAAATTCTAAGTCCATGACCTTGAAACATAAAATAAGAACCAGTGAACCGATTTCGTTCAAACAAACTTTATGGACATTTATGCTGATTGGCAACGCGAAGATCTGGGAACGGTCTTGACTCTGACTGACTACGTACTGCATACTGCGATATTTTTTCCCGTTGATTGAAATGCAGGTTGGCAAGTTTACCAGGCGCTGATTGACAAACAGCATTACAACTTGTCGATGGCTAGTGACGCCATTTTGGTGACGTGCGATGCAGGAGTTCGCGGAATAAGCGGCTATTTCACATTTTTATTCTTAATAACTCTGTGGCCTCGCTGTTAAGCACCGAAAATATCTTCTCAGCTAAACTTGTGTGAATACGCACCGGCAAAATGGCCACGCTGGTCAGCAATATGGCGAAACGTCATCGGCCAATCAGCGCCTGGAGATCAACAGGGAATTTCCCGCAGCACACGATAGCCGTCCAGACACAAAGCTCTTTTCCAGAGACTCGCGCGGCCCATCAGCGAACGAATACGCCTACATCGAAGGAACCACCACACCATTTAACTTCTGTGTACTTGCCTATTATATGGCAGCGCCTTCTGGTTCTCAATGCCACCGGGAATCGCAAGCAGAGGAAGCGCGGATCCGCTGACATGAGCGTCACAAGCGCTTGTATTCCATTCATGGTTACTTCCAGCTTTTTTTCTGAAGTCCTGCTAAAGTCCTACTTTCAAGCTATATCTCCGCCTCATGAAAACAAAGTATACCCAATTCCAGAAAATTACACCAAAGGGGCAACACACCGTTTTTGTGCGCACTCAGATTTATAATATTTTCTATAAGACCTATTTCTTATTAGTAGAGACCTGAAAAAATCCCGAGTTCAATGACCTGCAGGCTAGACTCTACAGTCTTATGTAGACATATGCTGATATCAACTACACATTGGTTGTCTACTGTCACAGTGGAAGGCGCCAAATGGACACCGTCCACCAGAAGGTGTCAAACACCGTGTGGACCAATGGCTTAAGTTATATAATCGCACGTGTTTTGAATTCCAGCTTGTCCCAAAATGAATCCGCGAATTCTTCAGGTCTCTAAGCATTACTAGAGGCACGGAAATTTCGCGAATTCACTTGGCAATAAAGATAGACTCTACAGCACTATGTGTGCTCGAGCATCACTTAGTTGTTCATTGGCTGTTGCTTCAGATTAACCTCAGACCAGGTGGCACGGTATTCGGTGCTTATTTTATAACAGGTGCGTTATTGGCTCAGAGTTCAGTTGGGCGTTTCTAATCAACTCTAATCAAATTGCAAGCCTAACCGGGATTAACACGAGTTTAGAGTCTATCTTGTCCTAAAATTAATCCACGAAATTTTCCAGTCAATACCTTTGTAGGCTTTTCCGATAGTTCTATATATGGAGTTATGGATGTAGTCATATAAAAAACTAAAAATAAAAAAAAACAGAATTATCATTTAACCGTAAAAGAAAAACATGTACAGGGGTGAATGTTTCGTTTCGTTTGTGGCTTCTAATAGTGCAGAATCGCTGGAACTGAGGAAAGCAGACGTTCAACAATAGACTTTTAATTGGGGACGAGGATGGATATAATGAGATGGAAATAATGAGATGACCGTTAAAAAAAGTAACAATGAGAATATGCAGGGCATAAGACTGAAAGAGAGATGAACAGCGAAACTTGTAAGAAAATGACGGACAATTAACTTGGTTACTGCTAAGAAAGAATTATTGGTTACTGATGACTACTCTTAAAAGAACTGTTTTCGACATTTCGTTTCCCTACTTTGTACGCACTTTCACGTGCGCAGGAACGCACGCGTAAAAGAGAGAACAGTTCTAACAGCCAATCAAGATGCGTGGCACGCTATCGACACCTTCCTATTCCCAGCCAATTAGAGCGCGGTGCACAGCTTGTAACATAAAGGGCAGAACTATACCAGTCCTTTGCCATTTTATTGCAAGTCTTTCATTCAACACGCATGTGCATGCGTGCAATTGCTGTGCTATGATAGGTTTCGTTGCTGATCACAAGTTTATAGTTTTAATTATAATATTATTTTTTTTTAGTTTTGTAGTATGTTTTTACAGCTGTTTCTCATAGTCATCTGTAACATTTCGAAATACGTTATAAAATATACACAAAGTAAAATTTGACTGCCGCCATATTCTAAGTACTTGTGTTCGTCTGTAATTATACGTGAGAAGCATCTGGTTTGTGACGAAGTGAAAATATGAGTGCAATATTATTATTGTGGTGAGGGGAAAACGGGAGATCCCCGAGAAAACCCGCTGACCAGTGACACCGTCCAGCACAATTCCCACATGCGAAAATCCGGAAGCGACCCCGCCGGGAACGGAAACCGGTTCGCGTAGATGGGAGGCGACTAGTCTAACCACTACACCAACGCGGCCCCTATAAACCTTTTGACATGACTAGTATATTATAGGCGGTGGCATCGACTCTGCACGGAACAGCATTATAAATTAATCTGTTCGTTATGTAAACTGTTTTTTTTTTCTCCTGGTGTAACGAAATAAAATACTACCCGTGCTTGCGTTGATCATGCGTGGAGGCCAACTTTCACGTAGTCTTGTTGAAGGTAGCGATGTCTTGTAACAAGGTGTGCGACAGTTCGTTTCGTGTCCTAACTTTCATGAACCGTGTAACAGCGTACTGAAACTCACTCGCCCACGTCACATCCTGCTTCCTTCCCGTCGACTGTCCGCTACACGCGCGAGGATAAACCTACGCTTTCGCTGCAGAACACTTAACAGTACAGAAGTGAACAGCCGCTCGTACCGCGAACTCCAACCACGCACAGGGGCCGCGGTGGTCTGAGCGGTTAGCCTGCTCGCCTCCCACCAAGGCGAACCGGGTTCGATCCCGGCCGGGTCACTCCCGGATGTTCGCATGTGGGAATCGTGTCGGAAGATGCCGCTGGTCGGCGGGTTTTCTCGGGGATCTCCCGTTTCCCCCGCCCTTTCATTCCGACGCTGCTCCATACTCACTTCAATCACCCTCATCGGCTCTCAAGGCCTCGCTGTTAAGAGCCCGACCAAATTTCTTCACACACTCACACACGCCAGAAAAATGGTGTCCATGGCCAGCAACATGGTGGAACACCGTCCGCCAATCAGTGCCTGGTAACTCACTCGCCAGCCGGCAGCCCAGCCAATACGTAGTCTACCGCAGCACCCAGTAACCAATCAGACACCAAAGTCCCTCCCCAGAGACTCGCGTAGTGGGTGTGGCCACACAACGGCACGTCTGTGTAACTACCTTTCCTTCGGGACAGGGATATTTTGCTTTTTAACACACTGAGGTCTGCAAACACTTACTTGCATTCAAGACAATATAGAAGTGAGTGACATATCTACCACAGCAGGAACACCGGCGCCCTACTGGTCTACACTACATGGGATACACTTACTGCACTGTACAACGTTCATTATTGGCTGGTCATCAGCCACTGGGGTGCCGAATCGATATTGTCCCAATTAAATGTCTTCTAACGTGTGAAACTGTTTACGGTCAATCGTGTCCTTTCAAGTGGTTACAACTAAATAATGTATTTTAGTCTATAAGATCGTTATTCCTGGTCTGTAGTGTCGTTGTAAGATCCTGGTAGTTACTAGCGGTGCAATATATATATATATATATATATATATATATATATGCTAATTTCATTCTCAAGGAGAAATGAACTCTCGAAGTAGCGTTCCTCGAGCTACAGCTGAGCGTAGTCCTGGAAGTGCTTAACTATCTGTAGGCTAGACTGCACGATCCTATGTATTCTCTAGCCTCAGTTATCTGTTCATTCCCTGCTGCACACGTCATGGCAGGTGGCACGTGATTCGGAGCTTGTTCCCTTGCATGCACGTTACTGGCCCAGAGTTCACCTGGGCGTGTCTCATAAACTGTGATCCAATTGCAGACATTACGAGTGCGAGTACATTACTGCATACAAGTTTGAATTCTAGCTTGTCCTTAAACTAATTCGCGAAATTTTCCTGTCCCTACTTGCACATGGTCGCCCGTGTGGGATACGGACATTGTGTTGGATACGCTCACCGGTGGCAGCCGAGATTGTGCAAGTGGAATGTTTGATCGACGACGCGTAAATTTCGAAAGAGACGTACGCGATGTGTGTTTCCGCCACACCCGCTTGCGGGCGGGGTCAAAACGCAGGTGACACTGGCGTAGTTGTGTCGACGCGTCGAGCCCCGCCGGGTCAGAGGACACACGGCTCGACGAAAATGCCAAGGCGACCAGGGTCGACCCCCGCACTGCCAGTGCGCAACGCACAAGGTTCCGTCGCAACAAACCGTCGTTTATTTACGCCGACAGGCACTAGTCGTTTCCTCACGTGTTTTCCAGACTTTTCCTAACTTCTGTTGTAAATTTGAAATTAATCTTTTACGAAACTCGCAACTTGGTGTTGGAATTTGGAGTGATTCAAAATATGATGATATACCGTCATTAGATATGGTGATTTAAAGTGGGAAAAGTTTACTGTTTGCTAGCATTCAACATGCTGTACACACGTTCGACAGTGTTCTTTCCCTATTGGCTGTCATGCACGTATGAAGATACTACCGGTTTTCACTGGTCCAATAAGGATTCTGATACTATGAGGCAGAACGTTCGTGATTGGTCTGCAAACAACTTAGCCAGTCAAAATCTTGTTCATCCAATCATGAAAGAATAAACTAGTTAGAGTGTTATAGAAGGTATGTTGGCTCAAAATGTTTTCGCGATTTTTCACCATCTCAAACCATAATTTAATAAACAACACTGTCTAAGTGAAGTTTAAGTATCTATTGAACACGTGTTGAATTTTCGATATTGTCTTGTAAACCACAGTGCTTGTATTACGGCCACAGAGTAGATAAGTACACAGATGCGAAATGACATGTGACGGTTCCTTTGATGTGCGAATACCCGTTCTCTGATTGGCTGCGTGAGAATGTGGGATTGGGTCTCAATTCTGTTTGGCTACTGCCTACTGCAAGAATTTTCCCTATTGGTGGAAGTGCCGGTTGGCAAGGCTGTTACCAGGCGCCCATTGGCGAATGGCGTCCCGACATGTTGCTGACTAGTGACGCCATTTTGATGGCGCGTGCTGCAGGAGTTCACGGAATAAGTGGCTATTTCACTTCTGTATTCTTAAGAACTCTGTGGCGAGGTATTGTTTTTTCACAACGACGAAAGCGCTATCTTGAAAGTAATCGGCGAACAAACCCACAAGAATGATGCCTATATACGGAAATTAAATTGCCACTTAGGCGATGTTTATGTGTTGATTGTGAACATGGTGAAATTCAATTCAAGACTTCCGTGTGAAATGTCATATAGAAATAATCACAGAAATAAGAAGCGGGGNGTAAGGACAGTATCTTTGCCTATATACGGAAATTTCTTTGGTAATTAAATTGCCACTTAGGCGATGTTTATGTGTTGATTGTGAAATATGGAAAGGGGAACTTCGTAGTCGTGAACATGGTGAAATTCAATTCAAGACTTCCGTGTGAAATGTCATATAGAAATAATCACAGAAATAAGAAGCGGGGATCTCGTAGCGCATCCAATGGTAACTTGATAAATATTCCAAATGATTTGTAAAACAAAATTCATCGTGTTTTCTTAGCATGGACATGAAAAATTTGGGCTAATTCAGAATATTACAAATTTTAAAATATGATTTTAACACAAGGTTTTTTTTATGTATTTTTTTATAGAAGTCACAGGGTTGGTAGGTGGCAATTTCTTTGGAATCTGACACTTGGTTCAACTGTGGCAAGGTTTTAAATTTTTTTTTAAATTTATGTTTGATATTAAAAGTTATAATTGGAATACGTGCGAACCGCAACCACATAATGAATTTCCAGGAAAACATTCATCATGTCAATACAACGGTATAAAAAGTTATTTTGAGCTGTATACTGAAGTATTAATGTTGTTCAGTTTTAAGATTTTAAGAACAAATTATATCAATTTAAAGTTCACTCACTCCTTTTATTGGTTTTTATAAAGTAATCTTCCACTATTAACATACTTTTTTTTCAGAATATTGTTTGGCATTTCAAGGACAAATAACGCAATATGCTAAACACGTAGAAAATCATTAGGCAATTTTTTCGTTTTATACTCATTAGAATAACAACTTGCCTAATATGGTTATTACCCGTCACATGTGGAGCATGGCTAGTAGTCATTAAATGATTGACTCTGCTAATTTTTACCTGTTACGGAAACAATTAACTAACCGGTGGTTTTAAAAGTATCCATTTAACCTTGAAACAATTTTAAAAAAAACATTCGATTAGGAAAAGGCTTTCAGTCATTCCCGGTGTGGAAACGAACTAATTTTTTTTTGTGTAGAAATACGTGTATCAGCATAAAACTCCCTTACACATCAGGACCAACGCAAAATGTGCTTTCTGGTTGATGTCACTGATAGCAGCTTGTTATGAACCTATTTTTATAGCAAACGAATTTCTTCCTGCGAAACGTAATCTGAGCGCGTGATATTTTTAAGTAGGCCTTCGCTTTGTAAACCTACACTTGCCTGTTTTCCTCTTGTGGTCGGATGCTGCAGCCATCTGTGCCGGGCTGCTCCAGGCCTTGTTTGCTGCAAGAAAGAAATAATGTTACTGGCGCATCCACAACTGTCGCGTGCAAAGAAAGAAGTCGACACGGCTTAAGTGTTCACAGATTCATAGAGTTTCGAAGTTCATGTAGTCACGATGAATCGTTTCACGAAAAAATTGCTAGCCCTTCATATGCCCTGTATCAGCAATTAATGGCAAATCCAACACTTCAGACACTTCCCTTGTCGGGCGTTGGTTTTCTACCGCGTCAAGTTAACAATCAACGAACTTAATCTGAAACATTCTCTATATTGTACATCGTCAACGAAAGGCAATTAAATGTCTGTAAATGACACAACGCGCTGCCCTATAATCAAGGCACAGCATCATAACCGAGTAGATAACTATACAGAGACGAAACGGCTTGACGGTTCCTTTGATGTGGGCGTGCCCATTCGCTGATTGGCTGAGCGAGACTCTGGGAAAGAGGGGCAGCAGTGGCGTAGTGTCCAGGGCGCTCGCCTCCCACCACTGCGATCCGGGTTCGATGCCCGGCGGGTTCACTCCCGGATCCTCGCATGTGGGAATCGTGCTGGACGATGCCGCTTGCCGGCGGGTTTTCTCAGGGCACTCCCGCTTCCCCCGCCCTTGCATTCTAGGGTTTCATTTCTGTCATGCCCGGGGATGACGGTCACCTACGGGTCCCAGCTGGAAAGACCGTCACTCGGAGGGTGTCGCCTTGCCCTGGGTGCACTCCCCACACGCCATTTATTTTTTCTGGGAAAGGGCCTTGGGTGTGAGTGGCTACCGGGTGCTTCGAAATTTTCGTATTGGCTGGGCTGCCCAGGCACGTATTGGGATATGGCGTACCGACATGTTGCCGGCCAGTAACGCCGTTTAGGTGGGCATGTCGCTGGAGTAAGCCGCTATTGCACCTCTGTATTCCTCGGTACTCTGTGCTTTAGTCTAAAGTGAATCCTATGGGCGGTATACGTCTTTGAAGTTGGACCTCAAGCACTAGTTCATTGCACATTTTCAAGAACATATTGAAAATGGAACACTGAGTATCTGGACAAGCGTAACTGGTCAAAGATCTACCAACACCACAAAACTGGTCGCTATCATCAAATCATTTCATGTCAGTAATCACGGTTACTACCCTTATTTCGAACTGACCTCCATGACGCGGTAGCATATTTTGGATTTGAATGATGTATTATTAATTTTTCATATCGCAGTTAAGAAAACGTCGCTCCATGTAAATACCTTAATTCTTGCCGTTTTAAAGTAATTCCTGCTTTAATTTCAAAACAACTGTTACCAATACCTGGCAGGTGAGCAACCCGCGCATAGCCCAATAACATACTGTTTCGGCTTTCAAAAGGAGGGGAAGTTTCCAGCGAGAGATACATAACAGTCGCTCTGTAATAAACTAATGCTTAAGGCCCAACTTTAAAACTGTGTACCGCCTTTACAATTCACTTTAGACCATACGTCGTACATATACACTAAAGAGCCAAAAAAACTGGTATAGGNTACACTAAAGAGACAAAAAACTGGTATAGGCATGCGTATGCAATTAACAGAGGTATGGAACCAATCAGAGTAACGCGATGCGGTCAGCAGCTAGATTGGTTACTGCTGCTACAATGGCAGGTTATCAAGGTTTAAGTGAGTTTGAACGTGGTGTTATAGTCGGCGCACGAGAGATGGGACATACACTTCTGCGTGCTCAAGGGCCCTATACGATATTAGGCAGGTGAACCAGTTTTTTTTGGCTCTTCAGTGTATGTTTAGAAGTTCTTTTTTTATTTTTGGTGACTAACTTGCAGCCAAAGTGAGTGGGTCGAATTCAGATAAACTCTGTATGTTAGTTTCATGTATGTTATTAGACCTCCGCTCATCAGACACGTCCTGGAGGAATCAATAGTATACATTAAGCATTCGGGTGGCTTGATCCCGTGTGGGCGAGCAGAACAGGAGAATCAGTTCTGACTTAGGCAGCATCCAATGAACAGATGCTCTCTTCTCGGGTAAGTAAAGAACTGCGAATTCTAGCCCGGTGTCATTCTCCAACGTGAAATATTTGTCACGGAGGACGAGAAACTGATCATTTGGAATGGTGCTGGCTGTCCTTTCACAAATAAAAGACGGCGAAAACCTGATGCTCCAGAAAAAAATCCCAGTCTACAGCTAGAAGAACTCATTTTCTCAAACTTTCTCGGCCTCCATAATCTCGTTTCGGAACTCACGTAACGAACGGGTCGTGTCTATGAACCGCGCTAGATGCTGTACGACAAAGCAAATTACATTTATTGAATTAGTCACAGCGGCGAAAACACAGAATAGCAGAATAACGAAGACATGACGTAAGTGAAGTGCAACAACAAACGACACGTTAACTTCTTCGTGGGTACGCATAGTCGTTTCGCTTCAAGCCTGTAGGAAGTTCTGATTCCAGTACATAATTTCGCTCATTGTCGAAAGTCCTAAGGGGTCATGAGAAGGCATACTTTAATGCTATAGACCACAGTAGTATATTACAATATTTTATTGAAACCAATGGAGAAAATCGAATAAAGGATGGCCGGTTTTCTTGGGAATCTCCCCTTTCCCCCACCTCTTCATTCCGGCGCAGCTCCATACTCACCTCAATCACCCTCTTTGGCTCTGAAGACCTCGCTGTTAAGAGCCGCCAAAATCTCTTCACGCGCTCGCTCGCGTAACGCGGAAGAATACACAACGTGCATACAAGTAGATGATAAGCATGGCTTTGAGAAGTGCTCAGTTTACTGTGTACAGCCCGCAATCACGGATGTCCGCTGTGGGGCGACTGCAACGTTCCGTAACCGATCACGTCGGTGCGTCGAGCATACGGGTTTCCACACCGCGATAGGCTTTGTCAGCATCCCTGACATACACAGACACGCCCCAAGGTGTATCTATCCTCTTTCTTTCAGAAGCCGTCGGAATGACGTAATTGTGAAACTCGCGAGCTGTCGGGCGGAGGTGTGAAGGCGAGGTTCTCTCTCCATACAGCTACGCCCAGATGAATTTTCAGCTGCAGCGCCACACATCTCGATGGCATTTCCATCTTTCACC